>MU228519.1:1659303-1672140 GCA_018584345.1 Thuja plicata | reverse complement strand
TGCATGATACCTTCTAACATATTTTGAAAGTACTGGATCCTTCAGTCTAGATTCTGGACTTGATCCACTACGTCTGTCATTCTCAAAGATTCTTTCCTTTTCTTCTGTCTGATGCTCAGGTTCCACTGTCTGTGATTCAGTTCCCTCTGTTTGTGACTTCGGTTCCTCTTTCTGAGACTCGGTTCCCTTTTTCTATGACTCGGTCTCTTCTACCAATAGCTCAGGTTGCACAGTTTGTGCTAGTATATTTAGTGTTCAACATTTCTATTGTCCAATCACCATTGCTCGAGTCATAGGTATAGTAACAGGTTCATGATACACAAAGTTCCTGTAGTCTTCAGGCTCTTTACTGCTCTTCTCTTCACATTTTTCTGCAAACTCACCAATCTTGATAGGTACACTTTCTATGACTTTATGAACTTAGTAAGATTCATACATTTGTATGCTTTTCTTTTACATGAGTAACCTAGGAATATTCCTTCATCACTTTTTGCATCTAGTTTTCCATTTCTTGCTTCCTTCAAGATGTAGCATCTACTTCCAAATAATTTTAAATAATGAACATTAGGTTTATAGCCATACCATAATTCAAAAGGTGTCTAGTTACTACCTTTCTTCAGTTGAACTCAGTTCAAGGTGAACACTATAGTGCTAATGGCCTCCTTCCAGTATTTGGTAGCAACATTATTATCAATCATTAGGGTTCTGGCACAATCCATAATGGGTCTATTTCTTCTTTCTGCTATTCTATTTTGATGTGGTGTACCAGGGAAAAATACTTGTCTTTTGATTCCTCTCTCATTACAAAATTCATTGAACTGATTAGAAATGAATTCTCCTCCTCTGTCAGATCATAGGAATTTTAGTTTCTTTCCTGTTTCCTTTTCAACTCTTGCAAGATACCATTTGAGTTTATGAAAAGATTTTAAGTTCTCTTTGCAAAACATGACAGTCATCATTCTAGAATGATCATCAACAAATACAATAAAATAATTTTCTCCAGTATAGCTTGTTGTTCCAATTGGTCCACATAGGTCAGTATGTACCAATTCCAAGACTTTATCAGTATTGTAATTCTTGCTTTTGAAACTTGTCTTGCTCATCTTTCCAATTTGACATTGTTTGCATATTTCTAACTCTAATTTCTTAAAAATAGGAATACCTCTGAATTTCTTGCTTATGTTTACCAGATTATCAAAATTTACATGGCACAACCTTTTATGCCATAACCAACTTTCTTCTACTTGTGTAATAAAGCATGAACCTTTAGTGAGATCAAGATAGAATAGATTACCTTTTGTTTTCCTGCTAGTTCTAACTAGGTTCCCTTTACCATCCAGGAGCTTGGCCTTACCATTCATGAATTCTACCTTGAAGCTAGTGTTTTTCATTTGTGCTACACTAAGTAGATTTATCCTCAATCCTTCAACCCAATAAGAATTATCACATTGGATTCCTTCTGTCAGAGTAATGCAACCTTTTCCTTTCACAGGACAAGGTTCATCATTCCCAAAACTGACACTCCCACCATCACAGTGTTCAAGATGTTCAAATTTTGCCTTATCAATAGTCATGTGATGAGAACAACCACTATCAATTATCCATGTGTCATTTTTACCAATGTGTGAGAAAAGTGTCATCTTTTCATATTCTTCATCTGACTCATCCTTAATAGAAATATAAACCATTTCATCTTCTTCTTCATCACTGTTAGAATCTTTAACAATATAACAAGAATTCTTACCTTTATCCTTGTAGATTTTATAGTTCTTTAAATCTTTCTTGTTTTTGATTTTTTTGAAATTTTTCTCATCTTTGTCTTCTTTGTTCAGACACTTTGTAGCAATGTGACCAACCTCATTGCATGAAAAAAAAATTAATGGTATTTTTCCTTTGTATTTTCCTTTTGCGGCTCTTCTTGCAAGTAATGATTCAATGATGTCAAGATCTTCATCATCAGATTCATCATCACTGTCACTTTCAATCTACTTCCCTTTTGAGTATCTATCCTTCTTACCAAGGTTTAATTTAGCTTTGAATGTAGACTCAAGATTGCTAGAGCTAGGAGAGTAATTGTCAAAGTTGTCCAGCTCAAAAGTTGTAAGCCTTCCCACTAATGTATCTAGAGTTATATCCTTATTGCACCTCATCTCTTGAATAGATAAAAATCTAATAACATAGATAGGAAGTAAAGTTCTTAGTACCTTGCTGACCACTGTTGTATCTTCAATTATTCCATCTGCAGCTCTGATGGCACTCATAGTCTTCTTGATTCTTTCACTGTATCTTGTAATGTCTTCTCCTTCTTTCATTTTCTCTGGTGAAATTGTCCTCTTAGACTCTCTGCTTTGGCTCTCTTTACATTTGCATCTCCTCCATGAATGTCCTGTAATTTCTTCCACATATCATAGGTTGTAAGGAAGTCCTTGAATTCATCAAATTTTGAGTTGCTGAGTGAAGAAGCTATATAAATCATCATTATATTATGAAGCTTCTGCTCCATCATCTGTTCCACAGTCATAGTCCCTGTTGGTTCCACATATTTTCTTTCCAAAAATTGCAAACCAACATCTCCGATAGTAGATAGATGTAGCTTCATCAGCTCTTTCCATGCTAGGAAGTTGTCTTTGTTTAGCTTTGGGATCTCCCTTCTCTAAGACATCTATGATCTTTAGCTTAGGTCTTGAAACCTTCTCTAAAAGCACTTGAAGCTCTGATACCAATTGTTGGAAATGAGATAAGTAAATGAGAAGAGAGGGGTGAATCAGTTACTCCAAAACAAATCCTTTGTCCCTTAGATGTCTTACATACTTTAACACTGTCACTCGGTCAATTAAGATATTCTTTTGTAACTCGAGTGTCAAAGAAATATTTATGATATCCAATGCAATTATACTTTAGTGATTAATTGCAGAAACATAAAGCATGAAACAAATAACATATACACAAGTGATACCAAGATTTAACATGGAAACCCAATATGGGAAAAACTACCAATGTAACTAGTTACTATTTTTCACTCTTCTGAAGTGAGCCCTGTTCGGAGCCAGCCCTGTTAAAGGTTACAATAACACACTATAAGGTGTGACCCTGTTAAAGGATTTAATCACCCTGTGTGGAGTGGCCTTGTTAGAGGTCTTCAACTCTTCAACATAGAAATGTTACCTTGTGAGAGGATTTAAAAAATGACTATTAAGTCTACTCTATTAAGAGATTTGAGATCACTGCTACAATTGTTAGAGAGTAACAATGAATTGACCTGTATGTGTAAGCAAATGTCTTTGCTGATCCAGATATTTTTTCTAATTATGAATGGATCATTGTTGATCAGATATTCTATTGCAGCTTTGAGTGATCTATACTCAATCAGAATCCTATCTGATTTCGCCTTCACTCTTCATGTCATAGAATTCCACACTTTTTCTTTTTACACACTCTTGCACACTTTTTCTTCCCACATTCAATCCAAACTTGACCTTTCATATATATGATAATCCCTGTCAAGTCGGATTGAATATACTTCTAAATAATAAATCACAATTTAGTTAGCCTCATATAATCAATTAATTATAGAATGTAAATCACTGTTAGTCCGCTGGCACTGAATGCCCGACCATGACTGAAATGCCCGAGTGACTCGGTCAACGCTGAAATTCTTCAATACCCGACTGAACTCGGTCAACACTAAAACAACATATTATATTCACAAACTATGCTCAGTCTGAATGTATACATTTGTGTATCATCACTACATAAGTGTATATACATGTGTAACATCAATGACAATAGACAATTGAGTAATTGTCTTCAAAAAGTACAAGGTTATTTTTATGGGGAAAAAAATATGTCAAATACTACCTAATAAAAGATTAAGGAATGTGCACATGATTGGTGGGAGAATTATAATACTAATGAAAAGTGATAGAAGATGTGATATGTGAGGGTGTTGGAATCATCTAACGTTGTGCCAAAATATCAAACTATTAATGCCTGATACAAATGCTAAATTTAACTCAACCTACGGGAGACGGTTAAGCCATGTCACAAGTCCCCAAGGAGGTTTTGACCACCAAGTCAATAATATCCCCCTCAACACCGACCGAGCCTTCAAAATCCACTAAAGGGAGACTCAAAACCATGACGCAAGGCTCTGATACCAATTGTTGGAATCATTTATCATTGTTCCAAAAACTTGAATTGTCAATGCCCGATACAAATGTCAAATTTAACCACGCCCACAGGAGGAAACTAATCCATGTCATGAGTCCCCAAGGAGGTGTTGACCACCAAGTCAATAGAGAGAAATTAAACAAATAAAATATTATATGGTTTCTAGGTAATTGCACCAAGATGGTGAATAGAAAAGTGGCCACATGGTTAAAAAAATAAAAAAAATTACATAACCCGATTGCGTAATTCAAATTTTTAAATCACCTAGCTTGAGGAAACCAAGGCTAATTTATTCAATTAAAAACACTTTTAGTTCTTGATAACATGTACGCATTTTGAAGAGTCAAAAGTATTTGTTTAGTTCTTCATAACATGTACATGATTTGAAGAACTAAACGTAATTTTTAGTTCTTAATAACACACACATATTTGAAGAACTAAAACTAATTTTTTAGTTCTTTATTAAACCCATATGAGTTATGAATAATTATATCTTATTTTGTTTGGCCACACCATGTCCATAGTGTTTATAGAACTTGCACACATTTTTCTTATCTAAAAATGTTTCTTCTCGCTAAGACATTCCCTAAATTACATATATGTTTTATCTTATTGGAGAGAGAGAGAGAGAGAGAGAGAGAGAGATGTATTCATAGGGGTTGTAAGAGGTCTAAAGAGGTCCTAGGACACATTAATGTGTCCTATGATACCTTATGACCCCTAATATGTATTCTTAGGGGTCCTAATGGGTTGCAATGGGTCTTAATGGGTCCTAGGACACCTCGTGATCCCTTACAACCCTTAGGACCCCAAAGATGTATTATTATAGGTCCTAAAGGGTATTAAGGGATCCTAGGACACCTAATGACCTATTAAAACCCCTTAAGACCCCTAAGATGTATTCTTATGGGTCCTCATGGGTCGTAAGGGGTCTTAAGGGATCCTAGGACAAATTAATGTGTCATAGGACACCTTATGATCCCTTACAACCATCTTATGGGTCCTAAGATATTTTAAGGGGTCTTATGACACCTTATGACCCTTAGATGTATTCTTAAGGGTCCTAGGACACATTAAAGTGTCCTAGGACACCTTATGACACCTTATGACCATCTTACGGGTCCTAAGGGGTTCAAAGAGGTCTTAAAGGGTCCTATGACACCTTAGGATGCCTTAAAAACCATAATATGTATTCTTAGGGGTCATAATGGTCCATAAAGAGTCTTAAGAGGTGTGTCTTAGGACAACTTATGACCCCTTACAACAATCTTATCAGTACAAAGGGGTTATAAGGGGTCTTAAGGGGTCTTATGACACCTTATGACCCCTTACGATCCCTTAGGACCCCTAAGATGTATTCTTAGGGGTCTTAATGGGTCATACGGGGTCTTAAGGGGTTATAAGACACATTAATGTGTCCTAGGACACCTTATGACCCTTATGACCATCTTATGGGTCCTGAGGGGTTGTAATGGGTCTTAAGGGTTCCTATGACACCTTATGACCCCTTAAGACCCCTAAGCTTTATTCTTGAGGTTCCTAAAGGGTTATAAGGGGTCTTAAGGGGTCCTAGGACACATTAATGTGTCCTAGGACCACTTAAGACCCCTAATGATGTTTTACAAACCCTAAGAAGTATTCTAAGGGTTTGTAAAGGGTTGTAAGGGTTCTTAAGGTGTCCTAGGAAAAATTAATATGTCCTAATACCCCTTAAGAACCCTTAATGTTTCCTAGGGCCCCTAAAGAATCGTAAGGGGTCTTAAGGGGTCCTAAGACATAATAATGTGTCCTATGACCACTTAAGATCCCTTAAGAACAATAAGATGTATTATTAAGGGTCCTAAAGGGTCATAAGGGGTTCTAGGACACATTAATGTGTCATAGGACCCTTTATGACCCCTTAAGAACCCTAAGCTATATTATTAGGGGTCCTAAAGGGTGGTAAGGGGTCTTGAGAGAGAGAGAGAGAGAGAGAGAGAGAGAGAGAGAGAGAGAGATTTTGTAATAAGTGACTGCAGAGGGTTTGTATTCTTAAGACCCATTATGACTCCTTAGTACTCCTAAGATGTATTTATAGCAGACCTAAAGTGTCGTAATGGGTCCTAGGACACATTAACATTTCCTAGGACCCATTACGACCCTTTAGGAACCTTATGATGTATTCTTAGGGATCCTTAAGGATTGTATGGGGTCTTAAGGTGTCCTAAGACACATTAATGTATCCTATAACTCCTTAAGACCCATTACAACCCCTTAGGACTGCTAAGATGTCTTCTTAGGGGTCATAAGGGGTCTTAGGACACATTAAAATGACCTAGGACCCCCCTAAGACCCCTTAATGTGTCCTAGAGGAACCCTAAGATGTATTTTTAGGGTCCTAAACAATCATAATTGGTCTTAAGTGGTCCTAACAGACATTAATGTGTCCCAGGACCCCTTAGGAACCCTAAGATGTATTCTTAAGGGTCGTAAGGGGTCTTAAGGAGTCCTAGGACATGTTAATGTGTTCTAGGACCCCTTAAGACCCCTTAGGAACCCTAAGAAGTATTGTTAGGGGTCGTAAGGGTTCTTAAGGGGTCCTAAGACACATTAACATGTCCTAGGACCCCTTAAGATTCCTTATTGTGTCTCAAGAACCATAATATTTATTCTTAGGGGTCCTACATGATTGTAAGGGGTTTTAAGGTGTTCTCTAGGAACCCTTATGACCCCTAAGATGTATTCTTAGGGGTCGTAAGGGGTCTTAAGGGGTTTTAGGACACATTAATGTGTCATAAGACCCCTTATGACTGCTTAGGAACCCTAAGATGTATTCTTAGGGGTCCTAAAGGGTCATAAGGGGTCTTAATAGAGAGAGAGAGAGAGAGAGAGAGAGAGAGAGAGAGAGAGAGAGAGAGAGAGAGAGNGGGTCTAAAGAGAGAGAGAGAGAGAGAGAGAGAGAGAGAGAGAGAGAGAGAGAGAGAGAGAGAGTTTGTAATAAGTGACTGCATATATTTTGTATTCTTAAGACCCTTAAGACCCCTTACTACTCCTTACAACCCCTAATATGTATTCTAAGGGATCCTAAAGGGTTGTAAAGGGTCTTAAGGGGCCATAAGGGGTCTTAATGTGTCCTAGGACCCTTTACAACCCCTAAGACCCCTTACAACCCCTAAGAATACATATTAGGGGTCGTAAGGGGTCCTAGAAAACATTAATATGTCTTAAGGGGTCTTAATGTTTCCTAGGAACCCTTAAGACCCCTTACGACTCTTTAAGACCCTTAAGAATACATATTAGGGATCCTAAGGAGTTGTAAGAGGTCTTAAGGGTCTTAAGAATACAAACCCTATGCAGTCACTTATTATAACCCCCTCTCTCTCCCCCCTTATCATCTCTCTCTATCAATCTATTTCATATTCTCACTATAGGGAATACTCACTATAGTGTGTGCGCCCTATGTAAAACACAACAAATTTGATATTGCACCAAATTTAACTTTTTCAACATTTTGATTTGCATAGTGCATATGCCCTATAGGGTGTATACTCTATTTTGCGTACGGGCTTTGAATTGCTTTGGAATCCACCAAACCTAAGGCTTGGATTTTCCTTGGAGATCAAACCCAAAGGCTTGGAGGATTCAAACATTTCTAAGTCATGTTTTTGAAAAAACATACAAAAAAATCAAGTTTTTTCTTATGTGTTCCTAGTCAGTTTTGCACCTGGTTCAATAAAGATAAAATCTGATGACGTGATATTGTAGATCTCTCTGTTAGCTATCTATCCATATAATTTATTTTGAATTTTGATTATGTTAATTTTTTCATCTCTAATTTCTTTTGTATGTATGTCCGATTTTTGTCAAAAACTGATGTGTAGTATTTTGTGCTTAGATTTTGGCTCATTCGTCAAATTTTGAAACAAGTTATCTTTTTAGAAACTAGACTCCACTCTATACACTTTAATAAAAATAATTTTTGATTTTTGATTAGTTTTCAATGATTTATAGGGGTGCACACACAAATTTCACATTTTCAGGATGTGCACACTTAAAAAATTCATAAAAAATTAGCAGAAAAATTTGGGATAAACTAAGTGGTGTTAGCTAACTTATCACCAGAGAGGTTAAAAAAATTATTAAAAAAGTTAACATTTCAAGGGGAGCACACTAGACACTATGTTATGTTTTTTCACAAAAATAGCACCACTTTTTGTGCTCCCCATTTTTGAGGGCCTTAAACTCCATAATTTTTTTTTTAAAATTACTAGTTTAGAAACTAGGTTCTAAGTACTACAACTCTTGTTCTTTTCGCATCTTAGAATTTTGAGTCTAACTATCGTCAATTTCTCGTCAAAGTTCACAATTTGTTGATTTTTTTAAAAAAAGTGGTATCTTATACCCCCTTTTTGGTCCCCTATCTTCGTGCACTTAGCCATAAGTATATACATCTATGTAGTGTATGCTAAGTTTGCAAGCATATGTTTTTAATTTGTAAAACCTGATTGGGTTCTATAGAACTAAAAACATATACTTTTAGTTCAACATAACCCATATGAGTTATGAAGAACTAGGAGAGAGAGAGAGAGAGAGAGAGAGAGAGATCTATATAAATATATACATATATATCTATAGATATGCATATACATACATATACACATTATATATGTATGTATATACATCTGTGTAGTTTATGCTAAGTTTACAATCATATGTTTTTATTTCTTCAAAACACGTACAGGCTTTGTAGAACTAAAAAAACATGTTTTTATTTCTTCAAAACACGTATAGGTTTTGTAGAACTAAAAACATATGCTTTTAGTTCTACATAACCCGTACGGGTTACATGAAGAACTAGGAAAGCTAGTTTTTCTCTTACAGAATTGGATCGAGTGTTTTAATAGTTAGGAACCCAATTGCGTTATGGTTAGGTAAGAGGTTTGGAGAATGGCCCTAAGGCTTGGGATCCTCTTTTCCTTCCGTTTCTCTCCCTTTACACGTATTTTGTTCTTCCAAGTTGATTTTTCAACTTCCTCATCATCAGGTTTACACATCATCAAGTGGGAATCTATAAAAATACCACCATAATTTCACATATCTTCTCAAATTTCTAACCATATAATGTTTTCTATTTTTGGACAACATTAGCATAGTAAACTTTAATTTTCTTTACCAATGTCTTCACAGCTCTCAAAGACATATGTCTACTATTTTATTAATAACTTTTGATCTACTTGACCAAATTCAAAAACAATTACATATTATTGTTCTACACTTGATTCTACACACTTTAATAAAAACTAGTTTTCATTTTTGATTATTTTGATGCAAGTTATGCCCAACGCATGAACAAACACCTGATTTTTAGGATGTGGCCACTTAAAAAAATTATTTAAAAAAATGACTAAACATAAATTTAAAAAAAAATGCACTACTTCTAGCTCTCAATCTTATCTATCATTATACCAAAGGGTTTTTCAAAATACTAAATCTAACTATATCTTTTGTGAAGCGTACGACAAACACTATGTTATATTTTTCTTCAAAAAAGAGGAACATTTTTCATGCGCAATAGGTTTGACCCTCTTAATATTATCCATTTTAAAAAAAAATAGTATTATAGAAACTAGATTCATAGTACTACAATTCTTATATTTTGCACAACTCCTAATTTTGAGTTCATGACCCTCAAATTTCTCTTTGAAGTTTAGGTTTACCTGATTTTAGAAAAAAAGTGGCCACTTATATCCCCCTTTTTGTTCACCATATTGGTGTACTTACCCTTTTGGAGTAAAGGGGATAGAGATAGGTAAATATTCAAAATTAGTTATTTACCTTACATTAAATGTTAGGGAGACAAAATAAAATGGTTAAATGCAAAGATTAAAATATTAGAGCATTAATTAAATAACATGGATGGTATTTAATTAATATAGAAGTTGGAACTTGGTCAAATTAGGGTAAATTTAATCAAATGTAATGATCTATTTTAGGTACCTACAATTACACTTTAAATTATCCTTTGGTTGAGATGATAAAGCGTCAAATTTCTGTTCTTGATATATTCTTTTTACAAATGAATTTATTTTATGCATAATAAAAATTTGCTAATATTATTGAGAGTGCTTATTGTAAAATGTATCTAACTAAACTAAGGGTAATGACATGCCCAAATCTAGAGGACAAAGAACTTAACGTTAATTTTATCTTGTGCACTGGGAAAAATTTATTCTTAATTTGAATTTGTAGGTAGGAACAAGTCTAATTAATAGTGCACTAGGAAAAGTTTAGGTGATTCTATACAAGAGTGATAATAACCTATTAGATATTCTCATCTCATCTTCATTGTGATAAAATTAAAACATAATATATGAACGGTCTGTTAGCTCTTTTTCTTGTTGATTCAATATATAGCTATTTAAGCTTGACTCTTAGATTCCCAACTTCAGATTCACACAGGGAAAAGATAATTAACAAGGATACTATCCTTCTTCACTTCGAGTTCCACAGACCCAGGCAGGTGTACCTACTTCCAGATTACTATTTCATAGTAACTCGATGGCGGAGAAACTGATTCTCTCATGTTTCAAACTAAAATAGTTGAATACACACCTTGCTGATGATTATTACTAACCTAGTGCAAAGCTTAATAATCCAAATCATGAACTTCACAAGAGCTACTGTCAGTGTAAGAAGGACATCCATCCCTCTTCTTTTTTAGTCTCAGACCTAGGAAGGATAACCTATTGATTCTCTCTTCAAGGAATCAACACAATAGACTATACATCTCAATACAATCAAACAAACATGTATGCCTTTGATACATACGAAAGTAAAGATTAATTTGATTTAAAGTTGATGATGAGAACCACTTGTTAGAACTTAGACCAGTGCCTAATCCCGGGCAAAGAGTCAGATGAAATGCAAATCCCTAGAAAAACAACTAATAAGAACACAATGAAAACCCCAGACAAAATGCCTTACAAACTGTCCTCTCATCCCCACATCCATGTATCAAATTTTTGTACTAACCCTAACCCTCTGGAATTACTCACAAGATTAACTCTTCCCTTCAAAGAAACTTATAAGCAATCACATAGTTACCTTATAACTAGTATGTCTAAGATGCTTTACAAACTAAACATACAAGAGAATGAAATAAGTAAAAAAAGACATCATAGATCTGATAGTGGAGATTCCACTGTATTTTATTAATATCTTTCTGATTCAGTACATTCAGATCAAATCAAAGCTTGAAGAAGTAGACAAATATTAAGTCTGCCTTGCAATTGTAAATTCACCATCCTTAAAAATACATTACAAAAGACTATATATACCCAACATTAGCCTGTTAGGATGAATTCAAAATAATTGAGAGGGGGGGTGAATCAGTTATCCTCAGGTCCAAATGTGCCCATATAAAACTTTAAACTAACTTCAACAACTTAGATCTGCTCGGCAACAATAAACAACAAAAGTGTGCAGTTTACTGTACTAATGAAATAAGCTTGCAGAAACTTAACAGTAAAACACAACAATAACATTCACACATTTTGACACCATGATTCAACATGGAAACCCAATATGGGAAAAACCACCAGTAACATGCTACCAAAATTTCAATCTTCTGAAGTGATGCCCTGTAAGGAGCCAACTCTGTTAAAGGTTACAAAACACACTGTCAAATGTGACCTGGTTAAAGGATTTAATCACCCTGTCAGGAGTGGCCTTGTTACAGGACTTAGAACATTCCAATTTGAATGTCACCTTGTTCAAAGGATTTATATAATGACTGTTAGGTCAACCTAGTTAAAGGATTTGAACTGATACAATGGTTAGAAAGTAATCAGCAGGTGTGATCTGATACATACAACTTACTTTGCAAATCCAGATCCAATTTCAGCTCTAATGCTAATTCACTGAGTGGCCTCCATTTTCATCTCAAACTTCAGATTTGCTTGAAAATATGTCAAGAAATCTCTCTTTGCTTCTCTGCTCAGCCTTCTTTGCTAGGTCTTGCCAATTAGTCAATTAACCATGCAATACTCTTGCATACAACTTATCCTTACACTTGGAAACAATGATAATAACCTCTGTAGGTTATATTATACCTCTTCATCTAGGTCAGATAGATCTTTTACTTCTTAATCAAGATCGTAGATCTTAGGTTAGGTCAGATCCAACGGATCCTTCCATCATTACATTTAATTTACTTCTCCAATACAGTCATTAATTAAACATTGAATTCATGTGCTAATAATGGTTTCCTGTGCATTAAATGAATGTGGACCAATCTTAATTAATAATGCATATCCCAATAGAATCAACTATGTCGGCCATAGATCTCAAATATCATCAATAAACAAAATACCGTTGCTCGACTTTCTCTATCTCCCTTGGCATTTCACTGGCGCTTGGCATCATCTTTTCTTTGCTTGGCATCACCTTTCACTTTGCTCAGCATCGACTTTGCTTTTCTCAACATTGAACTTCTTGTGAATTGTCAGTGATAGATAAACAATGTATCACTTTGCCAAAGTGCCAAATGATCAATTACCCTAGTGTATACTCATAACTCAACCATTTCCTTAGTCTTCTTGTTATCCCATTCTTTTCAAATCTTCATCAATCAATGGATAAGGTACTCAAACATACAACAATAGTCTCACCAGTTAAGGTTTGACATCA
>MU228519.1:1631739-1655987 GCA_018584345.1 Thuja plicata | reverse complement strand
GAAGTGTTCAGCTGTGAAACACTCAACAAGTTATACTTAAGATCATCAACCCAGTATACATCATCACATCTAATCTTGTTAGTCAATTGAATTGATCCTTTCCCTTTGACTCTACAAGGTGTATCATGACCAAACTTAACATATCCACCTTTGCATTTATCTAAGATTTCAAATTTGTCCTTATCACCAGTCATGTAATGTGAACAACCATTGTCAATAATCCAATGATCACCTTTACTCATATAAGAAATTAGTACAGTTTTCTCATCATCATCAAAATCATCTTTCATTGCAACATACACTACTTCTATATCATTTTCATCATATTTGTCAGATTCACTATCAGAAGGTTCTTCAGCTATATAACAAGATTTCTTACCTTTGTCTTTGTAATCCTTGTACTTTCTGTAGTCTCAGTCATCCTTTACGTCTTTGTACTTGCTGTCTCTTTTTTCATCTTTTTCATTCTTGTCAGGACATCTAGCAGCAATATGACCAACTTTGTTACAAGAAAAAAAAATAATAGGAAGTTTACCTTTGAATTTTCATTTTCCTCTAGCTAGTCTCCTTGCCATAAGTGGCTCAAGCTCTTCTAGATCATCATCTAAGGTGTCACTATCACTGTCCACACATTTCTTTTCTTTCCTTGATTTGCTGATGACCATTTGTGAATTAAATGCAGATTCAATAGCTTCTGGAGTATAGTTGTCAAAATTTGACATCTCAAATGCAGTAAGTCTGCCTACCAAACTTTCCAGAGTTAAATTGTTATTAGGAGTACATCTCAGTTCTTGAATTGTAGATACTCTAATAGCATAAATAGGAAGAAGTATTCTCAGTCTCATGATAGTTTCTTCATCAATGGTTCCCTTAGCTCCTCTAATAGAATTTACAACCTCCTTTATCCTATCATAATATTGCACTATATTTTCTCCTTCTTGCATTTTTAAATCATTAAAATTACCTCTCAAGCTTTCAGATTTGGCTCTTAGTACATTTGTATCACCTCCATAAATGGTTGCAAGGGCATCCCACATCTTCTTTGCACTTGTACAATCCTTGATGTCCTCAAATATATGATAGTTTAGAGATGATGCAAGTTCCATCATTGCTTGATTATGTTCATTATTTTCTCTTAATTGTGCACCATTCAGAACTACAATAGGGGCTACATATTCTATTTCAATATGTCATTTAGTAGAATCACCAATACCGGCCAAGTGAATTTTCATCAAACTTTTCCATGCAAGAAATTTTTCCTTGTTGATCTTCTGTCCATCCCTTTTATACATCTTGATCTTTCTCTCCAAGTACCTTCAAAATTTTTCAAGAGAACTCAGCTCTGATACCAATTGTTAGGATGAATTTGGAATAACTGAGAGGGGGGGTGAATCAGTTATCCTCAGGTCTAGATGTACCCATATAAAACTTTAAACCAACTTCAAAAACTTAGATCTGCTTGGGAACAATAAACAACAAAAGTGTGCAGTTTACTAACTAATGAAATAAGCTTGTAGAAAGTTAACAGATTAACACAACAATAACATTCACACATTTTGACACCATGATTTATCGTGGAAACCCAATATGGGAAAAACCACCAGTAACATGCTACCGAAATTTCAATCTTTTGAAGTGAAGCCCTGTAAAGAGCCAACCCTGTTAAAGGTTACAAAACACACTGTCAAATGTGACTTGGTTAAAGGATTTAATCACCCTGTCAGTAGTGGCCTTGTTAGAGGACTTAGAACATTCCAATCTGAATGTCACCTTGTTCAAAGGATTTATAAAATGACTGTTAGGTCAACCTAGTTAAAGGATATGAACTAATACAATGGTTAGAAAGTAATCAGGAGGTGTGATCTGATACATACAACTTACTTTGCAAATCTAGATCCAATTTCAGCTCTAATGCTAATTCACTGAGTGGCCTCCATTTTCATCTCAAAATTCAGATCTACTTGGAAATCTATCAAGAAATCTCTCTCTACTTCTCTGCTCATCCTTCTTTGCTAGGTCTTTCCAATCAATCAATTAACCATGCAATACTCTTGCATACAACTTCTCCTTACACTTAGATACAATGATAATTACCTTTGTAGGTTATATTATACCTCTTCATCTAGGTCAGATATATCTTTTGCCACTTAATCAAGATCGTAGATCTTAGGTTAGGTCAGATCCAACAGATCCTTCCATCATTACATTTAATTTACTTCTCTAATACAGTCATTAATTAAACATTGAATTCATGCGCTAATAACAGTTTCCTGTGCATTAAATGAATGTGGACCAATCTTAATTAACAATGCATATCCCAATAGAATCAACTATGTCGGCCATAGATCTCTGTCTCCCTCGGCATTTCACTGGTGCTCGACATCATCTTTGCTTTGCTTGACATCACATTTTTCTTTGCTCGACATCGACTTTGGTTTGCTCGGCATTGACCTTCCAGTGAACTGTCAGTGATAGATAAACAACGTATCATTTTTCCAAAGTGCCAAATGATCAAGAAACCTGGTGTATACTCATAACTCAACCATTTCCTTAGTCTTCTTTTTATCCCATTCTTTTCAAATCTTCATCAATCAATGGATAAGGTACTCAAACATACAGAAATAGTCTCACTAGTTAAGGTTTGACATCAATGACAAAATAACAATTGTCTACATTGTAGCAATCTTTTCAACATAGCCATCTTGGAATCCTTAAAATTTGAGGATGCAACAAGCTTTGGATGGCTAAGCTAACCCTAAGGACATTAAAAGACAAAATTTGTAGTTAGTCCTTTTGATGGTGGAAAGACAAAACCAGTTAGCAACTGAGTTTGATCTTCAATCTTCAACATCTAGCACCTTTGTCTGTTGATATTCTAAATAACTTCATGTAGTTGCAATGAGACCTAGTGACTGTCATTCCAGGCTAACTTACACTAGTCTTTGAGATAGTTATCCTCCTTGTGCTCAGAGATTAGGTGCTAGGTGTCTTTTTCACTCTTCATCCATTATGTCTAGATCAACAGCTGGAACCTTCTTCTTTTTAGGCTTTGTGAGAGTGTCCCATGCTGTTACCTCTGCCTCTATAGTCCAACTAAAAATTTGAGTGCTCTGAATTTGTGTCTTCTACCGCTCCCATCTGACATCTGTTATCATCTTGACATCTATTACAAACTTGTTAAAGTCTATTTTAGCTTTGAAAGCTTCGTCCAAGATGTTGTTGAACCTTTACATGTCCAAAGTGCCATCATCTAAGATAAATGCCTCCTTACTGGGCAATAAGGTGTCAAACTCACCTTTCCACACTTCAATGGTTTTTAGTTGATCATGTTCTCCTTTTATTGAGGGAACAAACCTATAGTATCCTGGGCCAAACATATTTATTCTGGTCTCTATCTGATTAACCTTTGCTTTTAAGAAGGAAAAGGTAGCAGTGATTTGATCTATTTCCTCTCCCACTTGGCACACAATCTATGGGAGGTCTTCGCTATGAGGTTGTAGAGATGCCAATCTCTCAAAAAGTTGGGTCCTAACTCACCATGTAGCATAATATGGATTCAATATTGACACATAATTGTTTTCCTCTAGAATACTGATCCTATGCTGAAAAATCTGCATTAGAGCTCCCAAAACAACTTTGTTGTGATCTAAGATGGCTTTCTTTTTTCTTGGTAGATCCCCTATTTCCTCATTCTGGATCTCAGCATCTTGCACCTCTTTTGGTACTGCAGGGGCAACTTCTGGCATATCAAGCAGCTGTTGTGTAAGCTCTCCTATGAGCTTCTCTTGTGCTTTGATTTTGATTAGACCCAACTCTCTGTCTTTAACAATATCACTAATTTCACTAGTGAGATTTTTCAATTTCTCAGGCATTTGAACTACTTTGGCCTAATTCAGTTGAGAAAAATGTGTGAGCACTTTGGAAATCTCCAAGTCTCCTATATTCTGGACTGACTAGATAATATTGTGGCCTTCCATTTTCTCTTGAATATTTATTAGGGATGGCTTTTGATCTTTTGGAGCTAAGATCCACATTGCTAATGCCTGGGAATTTGGATTGTATCCAAATCCCCTATATTTCTGATGACAACTTTACATCAGGTTGCTTTCTAATTTGGTCTATAATAAAAGTAGATACCAAATCTCACCCTTCCACTAATAACATACCACTAGCCTTTACCAGTTGTCTTGCCTCCTTAGGTGTTATTTTCTCTGATTCAAGATCATAATCCTGCAATGTTTGTAAATCCTCTGTGGTCACTGGATCACCACCTGCCAACTACAATTATGCACTGACCTATTGTTGTTTATTCCAAATGAGGAAGTCTTTGAATTCCTTTTTTTTGATGAAATTGCCATCTTTTAGGAATTGAGCCTGATATATCAATCTTTCATATGTGCATGTCCTGATGGATAACTCTACTTCCTCTTCTTCATCCTTTTGCAGTTTTTTTCCTGCCCTTATTTGTTTCCTCAATTGATGATCATATTCTCTATTTCCAGTAATGAGAGCACAAATTTTGTCTTTCTTTTTCTCTTTCTTCTGAGATGGCTCCCCTGTTTCAACCTTTTGTCTTTTTGGTGGGGGCTCATTGGTAACCTCAATTTTAGGGACATCTATTAGGTCAATCACATTCTCACCCTCATTTGTTTGTTCTTCAACAAATGCTTGGTTAATTGGAGGGGAACTAGGTACTGAGTATTCTTCATCACTATCCTTATCATAATCTGATGATGAGTGCCCCTTGTGGCCCTTCTCTGGCACTACTAGTACATCTTCCAATTGGTTGCATAGGAGAGTATGAGATTCAATCATGACATCTAGCCTCTTTAAGTATGGAAAGTTTGGGAAGAAACCCCCAAAAGTAATGCCCTTTCTCTTTACCTATCTCTCTAGGTCCATCAAATCATTGAATTTCTCAGCTCTTTTATCCACCTCCTCAACCTCCAATATATTTCTTATTAGGTCATCCTCCATGCATTCCTCATGGTCCTTTGTATATGGGATGGTGGGTGTCAACAACTTCTTGGCACTCATGATGAAGCCTTCTGTATCAATGTATCTGTATAGGGCCACATTCATTATGTAATGGCTCATCCAAGTATTAACTGGGTCCAATGCCCTCTTTCCAATTGTAAAATTATAAATCTTGAACTGCCTTGGGGTAAATGTACCTTCCTATGAGGAGCAAGGTGTTCCTTATCTGTCAAAATCAGTTGCCTAATGAATTCCATTGTTGCAATCCTTGGTGGCACATGGAATGGAAAAACATGGGGTGGGTGAGTGAAACCATACACCATGATCAATGTGAAATTCTTCTCATAGTAGAAGTCACCCCAGTTGTGATATCCTAGCCACTTATCAAGATATTGGCATGGGCTTAGCAGTTGTATCACCTTGACTGGTAGCCTTGTCTTATTCACTCCTAGACACTTAATAATTGGATAAACTATCCAAATTTCAAAGGCACAAAATTTTTGTTCTGTTGAAGTGTAATTCCACACTCTCAGCCAAAATTGAATGGGGTTGGCCTAGTTCTGGTGAAACCCTTGAGGCCTTAAACACTGACAATTCATGATAGGGAAGTTGTAGTATAAGATTAAATGCATAGAATGGAGTAATGCATAAATATGGGGTTGTCCTTCTTGTTTTGTATATCAACAAAACTCTGATGCATTTGATATATGATATACTAAATATAGTCATAGTTGGTACTAGTGTGAGGGCTCTGCATATCTAGGACCATCATCAGGATGTCTGAGGTAATTCTCTCTGGTCCTCCATCCTTTCCTAACACTATGCATAATGCGTAGGATATATACTTCATGTAGGAGTTAAGGTCCTTGTAATAGTATGGGGTAGTCCCTGGGATGGGTGCTATGTAGTTCTTCATTCTCCTTGGCACATGATGTTCCTGAATCAATTTGGAAGCAATGTCTGGTTCTCTTGTATATCTATTCTCTAAACTTTTGATGTTGATCTTGTTGGAAAGATTGTTGGAAAGCTACAATGGAAACAATTGTTGTTTTGTCATTGATGTCAAACCTTAATTGGTGATACTATTGCTATCTATTTGAGTACCATATATATTGATTAATGAAGGAGATTTAAAAACAAGACCAAGTGAAATGGTTGAGTTATGAGAAATCACAAGGGTACTTGATCAGTTGGCACATTGGCAAAGTAATGTGTTGTTTATCTTTTGATGACAGTTTACTGAGAACAGTTTATGTCGAGCAAGTTTGTGTCGAATGAGCACCAGTGTATGTCGAACATAATTTCTAGTGTCGACCGAGCGTCAGTAAATTGCCAAGGAAAATAGGGTTGGTTGAGCAACAATATTTTGGTAATTGTTGAGATTTGAGATCTCTAGGCGACATAGTTGATTTTATTGGGATATGTAAAGTTAATTTAGGATAAGCACGATTGATCCACACTATTTAAATGCACGAGTAACCATAATTAATGCACGGATCAAAGATTCAATTAGTGATTTCTTTGGAGAAATAAATTAAATGTAATGATAGAAAGATCCGTTGGATTTGACCTAACCTAAGATCTACGATCTTGATTAAGTGACAAAGATTTATTTTACCTAGATGAAGAGGTATAAGATAACCTCAATGGGTTATTCATTATGCAAGAGGATTGCATAGTTAATTGATTGATTGGCATGATCTAAGTAGAGAAGGCTGAGCAGAGAAGCAAAGATTTGCATAAGTGATTGCTTGACAAATTTCCAAGCAGATTTGAAGATTGAAATGAGAATGGAGGCCACTCAGTGAATTAGCATTAGAGTTGAATTGGAGTTGGATTTGCAAATCAACTTGTATGTATTAGATCACACTTGTTGATTACTTTCTAACCATTGTATCAGTCAAAATCCTTTAACCAGGTTGACCTAACAGTCATTGTATAAATCCTTTTAGCAAGGTGACATTTAGGTGGAATCTTCTAAGTCCTCTAACAAGGCCACTCCTGACAGGGTGATTAAATCCTTTAACCAGGTCACATTTAGCAATGTGTTTTGTAACCTTTAATAGGGTTGGCTCCTATTAGAGCTCACTTCAGAAGAGTGAAAACTTTATAGCATGTTATTGGTGGTTTTTCCCATATTGGGTTTCAATGTTAAATACTGCTGTCAACTTGTGTGAATGTTTATGTTGTGTTTTACTGTTAAGTTTCTACAAGCTGATTACATATGAACAATAAAATGCATATGTATGTTGTTATTTTATGTTATTGTTGCCAAGTAGATCTGAGTTGTTCAAATTGGTATAAATTTTAAATGGGCACATCTAGACCTGAGGATAACTAATTCACCTCCCTCTTAGTTATTCTAAATTCATTCTAACAATTGGTAGCAGAGCTTTGGCCTCTTGAAAACAGTTTAAAGGTACTTGGAGCAAAAGATCAAGATGTATAAAAAGGAGGTACCAAAGTTGAACAAAGATAATTTCCCTACATGCCAGAGTTTGATGAAATTGCATCTGGCTGGTATTGGTGATTTTGCTAAGCACTATGTTGAACATGATTATGTAGCCCCCATTGCACCTGCCACTGCTGCATAGTTAAGAGAAAAGTAGGAACACAATCACGCAATGATGGAGATTGCATCATCTTTGAACTATCATGAGTTTGAAGACATAAAGAATTGTACAACTGCAAAGCAAATGTGGGATGTCCTTGCAACCATCTATGGAGGTGATACAAATGTACTGAGAGTCAATTCTGAAAGTTTAAGAGGTAAGTTTGATGAAATGAAAATGCAAGAAGGAGAAAATATAGTTCAATATTATGGTAGGATAAAGGAAGTTATAAATGCTATTAGAGGAGCTAAGGGAACCATTGACGATAACACCATTATGAGCAAGGTACTGAGAACACTTCTTCTTGTATATGCTATTAGAGTCTCTTTAATTCAAGAGTTAAGATGTACTCCTAATAATAATTTGACTTCGGAAGGTCTGGTAGGCAAAATTACTACATTTGAAATGCCAAATTTTGACAACTACACTCCACAAGCTATTGAATCTGCATTCAGATCCTAGTTGGTCCTTAACAAATGAAAGAAAGGAAGAAATGTGTGAACATTGATAGCGACACTACTGATGATGATTTGGAAGAACTTTAAGCACTTATGGAAAAAAGACTATCTAGAGGAAAAGGAAAATTCAAAGGTAAACTTCCTATCATTTGTTTTTCATGTAACAAAGTTGGTCATATTGCTACTAGATGTCCTGATAAGAATGACAAAGATGAAAGAAGAGACAACAAGTACAAAGACATAAAGGATGACTGAGACTTCAAAAAGTATAAGGATTACAAAGACAAAGGTAAGAAATCTTGCTATATAGCTGAAGAAGCTTCTGAAAATGATTCTAACAAATCTGATGAAAATGATATAGAAGTTGTGTATGTTTCTATGAAAGATGATTATGATGATGATGAGAAAACTACATTAATTTCTTATATGAGTAAAGGTGACCATTGGATTATTGACAGTGGTTGTTCACATCACATGACTGGTGATAAAGATAAATTTGAGACCCTAGATTAGTGTAATGGCGGTTATGTTAAATTTGGTAATGATGCACCATGTCTTGTTAAAGGGAAAGGATCAATTAACTTGACTGACAAGATCAGATGTAACAATCTATATTGGGTTGATGATCTTAACTATAATTTATTGAGTGTTGCACAGCTGAATACTTCTGGTTATAGAGTTGAATTCCATCACAAGAAGGAAAAGATCTATGATGCCACTGGAGAACTAGTTGGAAGTGGTGAGAAAACAAAAGGTAATTTGTTTTATCTGGATTTAGCTGATGAAACATGCTTGTTTGCACAATATAATGATGTTTGGTTATGGCATAAAAGGTTGTGTCATGTAAACTTTGATAAATTGGTAAGCATAAGAAAATTGAAAAAGGTTAGAGGGCTACCTAAGTTAAAGAAACCTAAAAATGCAATGTGTAAGCAATGTCAATTGGGAAAGATGACTAAATCTAGTTTCAAGAGCAAGACTCATACTTCTGAAGAAATACTGGAATTATTTCATACTAACCTTTGTGGTCCCATTGGTAAGAAAAGTTACTATGGAGATAGATATTTCATTCTATTTGTTGATGATTACTCAAGAATGATGAGTGTTATGTTTCTTAAAGAAAAATCTGATGCATTCCAGTTATTTATGTGGTACTTGGCAAAAGTTGAAAAGGAGACAGGTAAAAGTCTGAAATATTTGAGATCTGAAAGAGGAGGTGAGTTTATCTCTAATGAGTTTAATAGGTTCTACAATGATCAAGGGGTAAAAAGACAGATGTCCGCACCTAGGACACCACCACAGAATGGTATTGTTGAGAGAAGAAATAGATCTATTATGGATTGTGCCAGAACATTAATGATGGAGAAAAATGTTGCACAGAAATATTGGAGAGAAGCTGTAAGTACAATAGTCTATACCCTGAACAAAGTACAAGTCAAGAAAGGTACTACTGCTACACCTTATGAGCTTTGGTATGGATATGCACCTAATGTAAAATATTTCAAATTTTTTGGAAGCAAATCTTTCATACTGAAGGATAACAGAAATGAAAAAATTGATGCTAAAGGTGAGGAAGACATATTTCTTGGTTATTCAACTAAGAGTAAAGCATATAATTGTTTGAGTTATAACACTAACAAAATTGTGGAAAGTGCAAATATTAGAATTGATGAGTATGCAGAAAGAAATGAAGTTGAAAGCACATAGAAACCTAAGAGTTACAACTCATTTGTCTATCTGGATGAGGAAGATTCTAATACATTACCTGAACTTGAGAGTGAGGTTGCCAAGAAACAACTAGCACCTGTCGAGTCACAGAATGAGGATGCCGAGCAACAGGAGGTAATTGCCGAGCTATCTGATGGAGATGCCGAGTCACAAAATCTACCTGAATTAAGAAAGAATAATGAATCTAAAGCAAGAAAAGAACCTACTCTAGAAAATTATGTGAGGAGGCACCACAAACCTGATCAAATCATAGGATCAAAGGATTCTGCAGTTATGACAAGAAGTAAGTTGAGAGATGGTACATGCTTGCTATGTGATTTTGAGCCTAAAATAGTAAACGATGCCTTAGACAATGAAGACTGGATTCAATCCATGAATGAAGAAATTGAATAGATTGAGAAGAACAAGACTTGGACACTTGTACCTAGGCCGAATGACAAAAATGTAATTGGCACTAAGTGGGTATTCAGAAATAAGCTGAATGAACATGGAGAGGTAACAAGAAAAAAAGCTAGACTGGTATGCAAGGGTTATGCACAAGAGGAAGGAATTGATTATGGAGAAAAATTCACCCCAGTTGCAAGGTTGGAAGGAGTCAGAACCTTACTTGCATATGCAGCCTACAGAGGTTTTAAAGTTTATCAGATGGATGTGAAGTCAGCATTTCTAAATGGAATATTAGAAGAAGTGTACATTGAACAAGCTGATGGATTTGTAGACCCAGGTAAGAGGAACATGGTTTGCAGATTACACAAAGCACTATATGGATTGAAGCAAGCACCAAGAGCATGGTATGAGAGATTGCACAATTATTTGGTAAAGATTGGATTTGCAAGAACCAATGACAACAAAAATCTGTATTTGAAGACAAAGCAAAGTAAAGGTACTTTATTATCTAAAATTTTTGTTGACGACATTATATTTAGTGGACAAGATGTGTTATGCCAAGCATTTGCAAAAGAGATGCAAACTGAATTTGAGATGTCTATGTTTGGTGAGATAAAAGTTTTTGTTGGCTTACAAATATATCAGATGAAGAATGGTATCTATATTACTCAATCAAAATATGTCAAGGAGATACTAAAAACTTTTGGAATGGAAGATTCAAAACCAGTGAGTACACCCATGACTACTGAACAGAAGTTAACAAAAAATGATGATACAAAAGAAGTGAATCAAACTATTTACAGATCAATGATTGGAAAGCTGCAATATGTTGTACACAGTAGACTTGATATTGCACTGGCTGTTGGTATTGTTGCAGGATTTTCTGCCAATCCTAAGGAAACTCATATGATGGCAGTAAAAAGGATTCTGAGATATTTGAAAGGAACATATGAATATGGTTTGTATTACAAAAGAAATGACAAGTTTGAACTCATAGTCTATACTGATTCTGATCGGGTTGGAAATGTAGATGACAGGAAAAGCACCATAGGTGGAGCATTTCTTCTGGGAAAAAATATTGGTTTCATGGACAAGCAAGAAACAAAATTGCTCCTCACAATCTACAGCTGAAGCCGAGTATGTAGCAGCACTAGTTAATTTTTCTAATATTGTGTGGTTGAAGATACTACTGAAAGGTATGAAAGAGGAGATCATAGAACCTGTTGTCATATATTGTGATAACACGAGTGCCATTAATATTTCTAAGAACCCTATTATGCACTCTAAGACAAAGCATATATCTATCAAGTATCATTACTTGAGGGACATAGTTCAGGAAAAGGAAGTGAGACTAGAATATGTGAATACTAAAGAACAATTAGTAGACATATTTACAAAGGCACTACCCAAGGATGCTCATGAGTATCTACGAGGTAAATTAGTGGTGATTCCCCTAACTGAGGCTAATTAGTTCAAAATGGAACTTTGGCAGCAAATGTTATACTCAGAATATTTGACACATTGATGCACATGTAGTCACACTTTAGGATGCTGCCTAAAGCTGTGAATGACATACAAAGACATAAAAGATGATCAGTCATAAGCAAGATGATAGGAACAACATGATACAGAGTTTAGAATAGAAGAATCTGCATGATGAAGATATCAACGTCTTTGGTATTGTTTTCAAAGAGAGAGAAGTTTACTGAAAGAGGGAGATGTTTAATATACTTAGAGATAAAGGGAGAGATTATTGAAAAAGAGATTGTTGTAAAAAAGGGAGAGATTAATAAAAGAGGGAGTCTACAGATGAACAAAAACATAAATATTTCAGTGTGATCACAGACACAGAGGGAGAAAATTTTTACAAGATGAGAGTCAGAATGAAGCTAAAGACATTAATGAAGATTTTCTCATATCAAGGAACACATACAGACTTTTTGGATTGTATGGGAACTATGGTTTAAAATTATTGTTTCATTATTTACTATTGCCATCAATGTCAAAGAGGGAGATTGTTGGAAAGCTAGAATAGAAACAGATGTTGTTTTGTCATTGATGTCAAACCTTAATTGGTGAGACTATTGCTATTTGTTTGAGTACCATATATATTGATTGATGAAGGAGATTTAACAAGAAGACCAAGTAAAATGGTTGAGTTATGGGAAATCACAAGGGTACTTGATCAATTGGCACATTGGTAAAGTAATGTGTTGTTTATCTTTTGATGACAGTTTACTGAGAATAGTTTATGCCGAGCAAGTTTGTGTCAACCGAGCACCAGTTTATGCTGAGAATAATTTCTAGTGTCGACTGAGCGTCAGTAAATTGCCGAAGAAAATAGTGTTGGCCGAGCAACAGTATTTTGGTAATTGTTGAGATTTGAGATCTCTGGCTGACATAGTTGATTTTATTGGGATATGTAAAGTTAATTTAGGATAAGAACGATTAATCCATACTATTTAAATGCACAGGTAACTGTAATTAATGCATGGATCAAAGATTCAATTAGTGATTGCTTTGGAGAAATAAATTAAATTTAATGATGGAAAAATCCATTGGATCTAACCTAACCTAAGATCTACGATCTTGATTAAGTGGAAAAGATTTATTTTACCTAGATGAAGAGGTATAAGATAACCTCAAGGGGTTATTCATGAAAGTAAGAAGAGTATGCAAGAGGATTGCATAGTTAATTGACTAATTGGCATGATCTAAGCAGAGAAGGCTGAGCAGAGCAGCATAGAGTTGCATAAGTGATTGCTTGACGGATTTCCAAGCAAATTTGAAGATTGAAATGAGAATGGAGGCCACTCAGTGAATTAGCATTAGAGCTGAATTGGATATGGATTTGCAAAGTAAGTTGTATGTATCAGATCACACTTTTTGATTACTTTCTAACCATTGTATCAGTCAAAATCCTTTAACCAAGTTGACCTAACAATCATTGTATAAATCCTTTTAGTAAGGTGACATTCAAGTGGAATGTTCTAAGTCCTCTAACAAGGCCACTCCTGACAGGGTGATTAAATCCTTTAACCAAGTCACATTTAGCAATGTGTTTTGTAACCTTTAACAGGGTTGGCTCCTAACATAGCTCACTTCAGAAGAGTGAAAACTTGATAGCATGTTATTGGTGGTTTGTCCCATATTTGGTTTCCACGTTAAATACTGGTGTCAACTTGTGTGAATGTTTATGTTGTGTTTTACTATTAAGTTTCTACAAGATGATTACATCTGAACAGTAAACTACATATGTATGTTGTTAGTTTATGTTATTGTTGCCAAGCAGATCTGAGTTGTTCAAATTGGTATAAAGTTTAAATGGGCACTTCTAGACATGAGGATAACTGATTCATCCCCCTCTTAGTTATTCTAAATTCATTCTAACAGATCTCAGTGGCCATGGGATGGTATACATTGAAGGCTCTCATGAATGAGTTTCTGTCTAGGGTAACTAGGGCTTTCCCGTCATCCCTCTTTATTGTTTTTGTCAGGGTATCATACCTAGTGGCCATTTCTAAGATGAAATCGACATCTAAAAAGATGTCAGGGACAATTAATTTGGCCAGTCCACATGTCCATGGATTTGAGATAGGCACAACTTCATCACTATTATTGTAAAAATAATTGAACAGGGAATAACCTGACGAGCCTGGGGTTTTAGCATCCCTAATGAATGATAAATCATCTATGAGAGTGTCGACACTTACCTTTCTATTTTGGCTTGATCCAGGTTACAGGGAGATGAATTCATCAAAATAGTTGTGTTTCCCTTTCATACCATCATCAGCATCATCACTTCTCCCACTGGTAGATGCTACACTCACTGCCTGACTCATCTTGTTCTTTTCCAATATATATTACTGATATTGAGACAAATCTATCCTCCAAATCACACACCTCAACTGTTAATCACCCAATCTGCTCTGGAACACTGACAACCACTTGAATTCCTCAAATTCTAGACTAAAAACCAGCTTCTTTAACTCCGTGAATCTGAGAAACTCCATTTTCTGCACACACTGATAGCTCAGCAAATTCTTGCTCTAAAAATAATGAACTCTTGGTAAGAAGCAATGATTAACAGTTATTCCTATTTATCTCTGGATTATCAATGCATAATTCTCATAATTGCGATTCAATCACTTCTGGCTTCAATTTATCATGCTGTCAAATCACTTTTCTTCTAGCCGTAGCCTCTGAAAGTGACAGGAAATCAAATATGCATGAGTGATTTCTGATAAAAAATCATATTATATTCAAAGAAGGATCTAATTATGATCTGATTGGCTAGCCATCATACAACTCAACTACCCTTTAATACACTTGTCATAAATTTCTGAATTTCTATTGGTTGACAACTATGCATCCTAGCGCCGAAGAAAATTCTTCACTTTAACTCTAGTTTTGCTTATGGTGACCTAGCGACTATCATTGGATCAATCTCCATATCAAAGGTTATCTCCTTGTCGCTTGATGAAATCTCTTAACTTGTGTTCATTTGGAGACACTGCGACGAAGCCATTTACTAACGGATCTTTAACCTTAGCTTACATCCGGAGACTTGGCGATTGTTATATCTTCTTGTTGCCAAACCAATCTTTTAACTCATAGTTTATTTGGAGGCCACGCGAAAAATACCTTTCTCTCTTAATCGCTGTACAATTTTACCTTTATTGTTTTCATCTGGCGACAACCTGACTACCGTTGATCTTCCTTTATTTGCATCTAACGATTGTCGCTGAGTCTCTAGATCAACAGGAAAAACCCTAATTTATCATGAGACAACACGACAAGCATCTGATCAAAACTTTGTCAGAAGAAAATCAACGGTTCCCGTGAAGTCTCTTAATCCTTGGATGACATCACTCATCATTTTGAGACTTAGCGATAAGGGTCCATTCTTGGGTCCACCAAATGTGGGATGTCACTCATATATGTCCACCTGTTATTAGTACTTGGCCACGAAGCTGCATGTGTCATGACTCATCTTCCACGTCAAACCTTAGCTTGACCCTGCCCATTCTTTTTCCCTGGGTAATCAATTTTCTGCATTGTCTCATAGTCGTTGAATGAATTTACATTCATCATGCTTATATGGAGATAACCTGACTATCATTGATCTTTCTCTCATCTGCATCTGACGGTTAGCGCCAAGTCTCTAGATCTTCAAAGAAAACCCTAATCTTTCATGAGACTTCGCGACTGATGAACATGTGTCTTAACTTTCCTTTTGTCTCCTTATTGCCAGATCTCATTTGACTTTTCAACTTCTTTCAGCGACTTCATGACTGCCGTTGGATTTGACTTTCATCCTGTGGTTGTCGCCAAGTCTCTTGATTCTTAACTTAACTCATGATCTCTTTCGCGACTAGGCGACAACACTAACATTGAAACTGGCACTTAGCTCAGGTTTAATCAGGAGACCTAGAGACTGTATAAACTCAGTGTCACTAGATAAAATTTAAACTGCAGGGTTTATTCAGAGACAACCCGACCACCGTTAGATTTGATTTGGAGATGAGCGGTCTACTTTAAGTCTCCATATCCTTTGAAGCATATTCTTTTTATCAAGAGACAACGCGACCAATGCTTTTCGCTAAGTCTCCAGACAGGATAGAATATTCGTCTTTCTCCATGAGACTAAGTGACTAACACAATAAGCACATGCCAATTTATCAGACTTAAGTTATAAAAAAGGTAACTTGAAAATAGAAACTCGATTGAGATTTTAGGGCTTTTTACCATTTTCGAACATAAATAACCCTAGGGCTTAGGGTTTTTGACATTTTTCACTAGGTTCATGGCTAAAAACATCATCTATAGAGATATTCAAACACTTTCAGACATGACTTTCAACTCCTTAGCACATAAATGACAAGGAATTTCAAATTTTACGGGGCAGACTACAAAACTGGAAAAACAACCAACACGGTCTTCAGACCCCACCTAACCAAAGCATTCATTTATCCATTTTCATTCCCAATTTTTTACTTTTTGGCATATCTCTTGTAGAAGAGATTAGCTTCACACCCTATTTTATTGCATGAAACATAAAAATGGCTTTAAAATAAATAAATAAAAACTCTTAAAGTTCCCAATTATGTAATTTATGTCAATTATTGATTATATGAATAGAACCAAAGAATATAAATACAATGTTTTGTGCTAGTGTAACAAAAATGGCATCCTCCCAAGAATGGAAGTATGAGATATTATTGTCTTATATAATGAGTTTATTATAATTTTATGAAATGCATATTTCTCTTAGTTTCATGATGAACGTTTAATAAGTTAATATGTATGTTAATGGATTATAAATTCAAGCATTTAACTATGTATTCAAACAAGTGCATCATGTGTCTAGTCTATTATCGTGCATCATGAAACTAAGAGAGCCTTTAAGTCTTGAAACATTCATTTCATTTATCTATGAATTTAAGATTTCAATGGACTTAAACTACCATGATATAAATAAGAAAGCATAAGGGTTAATGGATTGATTTTAGGACATTCACATATAGAAAAAGATAAAATCTTGAATATTTATGTATTGTATATGAAGCCATTCAATGAGCATAAAAACTCATCTTAAACCAATGTTCATTGATGTTGTACAGTTAGTTCTATTTGATAAATCTACAATTTTGGTTGTAGAGATGAGATGTATAGGATAAAATGTTGTTGATTATCTCCTCGAAATCAATCCAAAAATTCTATTGATTAAGCTAGAACTACAATAACCAACCTCACCATTGCTTAAAAAAAAATTATATTAAAATTGATAAAATATTGACTTATCAATACACTTTTAGATAAGATCACTAATATGTTATCGACTATGATATATGATAGACAACTTTGATGGAGACTCCACTTAATGACACTACTGGTTGGAGTGAAATGAAATGAAAGTTTTTAATAACGGCCATGGGACCAAACAACCTATAGAACGCACAACTAGCCAACAACAAAATAAACGAATGAAAACCAGAAAACCAAACCCAACAAGCTATGCTATGGATAGCCTTTACATCACTTAATGACTGCATTCATATGTCTTGCACGCATTCTACAAATAAACAATTAAAGGGGAGAATATAGAGGCTGTTCAAAGCAACTTGAGAAAGAAATGGCAGAGCAAAACAAAGGCAGGCTGAAAACCTAACAAGACAAGCAAATCATGGAGAAGAAGCCGTATAAATATTTACAACTTTTTTTAATTATTTGGAAAGAGACATCTTAATTGACTTCACGGGCAAATACCATTGGCCAACAACCTCAAGCGTGCACCCATTTTTTCCGTGCAAACCAGTCTTTACTTGTATTATATTATTTTGAAGTCTTAATGATAACTAACTCTATTTTACAAGAATAATATAAGAGACGGGTTCCATTTGAATTTTTAATATTCAAAATGGACGGCTACCTAGTCTTTTGTTTTGTTCAACGTTCATCGTCATATGAATTAACATGCACAAATCTGGATTAGCCGCCATTGTTGTCTGAAAGTAAGTAGTTGGTAAGAAGTTATTTTGAAATTCAAATGTAATTTTGATAAGGTTTATGGGTTTAACTCCTTTTCTTGTTTGCTTTCACAGAATATCATCAGGCTTATTGAATTCTGCCATCACAGGAGGATGTAACAATCACCATTCTATTTTTTTTGTTATTGGGAAGGGTAAAAGCAGTTTCAACAAAGCTTATTTATTCAACTCTCTTTCTTGTCCACACACATATAAAATTTTCAGATTCAGTGAACTCTGATGTAATCATTACCAAAAGTAAACAGTTGATGAATTGTTTTCACCTTGTTATTGAGATCTTAATGCTAATTTCTTTGTGGGTAGTCATTTTACTCTTCAATGTCTGTAGGTTGAGAAATTTGACTTCTTCACGGCTTTGGCAAGTTCCTTGTAGAGTCTTTCAGGTCTATTTAGCTGTCTTTGTACCTGCAATTCTGGAACAGGTTTCCGTCTAGAACTGTTTGAATATGAAATAAGACTAAAGAGTCAATGTTTGACATGCTCAATTGTTACAAATCTCAATTATGAAATCAATAATTTGCTCTGATACGAACTATAGATGTGTAGTTATACCAAAACCTACAGTTAATTAATTTCCAAATCAAAACTACAGTTAATTAACTTCCAAATCGAAATCTTTGCCTACCTCTGTAATGGTAATTAACCCACGAGATCAATTCTCAGAAATACAGAGTTAGTGCAACATGTTCTTTTGAAAGTCAAAGGCAATTTGGGCACAGCTTGTTCATATACCTTCCCTTTTTGTCCACTCACAGAATATCTTCAGGGTTTTTGAACTCATCAGGGAAGGAGGTTCAGAGTTCGATTCTCATCATGTCCAGTCGAATTGTTTCCTCCCTGCTCGTCTGTACCATACTCTCAGGCTTGACAGCTTACAAAGTTTACCGAGGTGAGTGTTGATAAGACTTATTTTGAGGTTTTTGTAATTGTTTTTGGTCTGATAGAAATAAGACGTTCAATTTAGCTTTTTCTTCATTTTTGTGGTGTTGCAGAGACATTCTCATGGTTCCAGCCAGAAAATACTTACCTCCGCTTTCAGTATGCTGATGTGCACAATGCTTTATTGTACAGCAAAGAACCGCTTGAAAGACGATCTTCCTCTGTTGAGAGATTGAACATAGAAAATATTGTCCTTCTTCCAGAAAACCAGCTGCTTCTGTTGACGCGCTTGCCCTTTATGCTTTCTCCAAAATCCGACCTTGCATGTGTTTTCTCCGGTAGAATTGCTACTCAAGTAATCGGAATTGACTACTTTGACGGACGAGTTGCAGTCTGGTGTGGAATTCCTCCTTCTCTTCCTCCTTCTCCTCTGGATGTTGTGTTGAAAGATCACAGAAATCTTTTCAGTCTACAAATGACGGAGTCCCGGCCACTGAAATGGGAGCTCATGGTTTACGAGAGCACCGTGACGGAAAAAGATGTGATCTTGTTTGCCAAAGGAATTAACCTGAGACAGGGCATGAACACTCCACCGGAAAATCTTAGCTGCGTCTTTAATAATGTCCTACAAACAGCCGTCACAGTTTCCGCTCAAGGGATCTTCAGATGCGCGCACCCTCCAAAGCACCTCCGATCTGAACTTTCCGGCGCTAAAATCAGTCTCAAATCCAAATCCTCAGCTTTGCAGATGCCTTCCGTGGCGTATTATAACCCTAATGGCCGGATGAGAAAAACAGGGGAAGTAAAAAATGCAAAGAAGTTCCTTTGCGCCTGCACAATGGTCTTCAATTCGGCCAAATTCTTGAAAGAGTGGATCATCTACCATTCCTATCTCGGAGTCGAAGAATTCTTTATCTACGACAACAACAGCGAAGACAATTTAGAAGAAGTGATAAATTCTCTGGCCGGATACTCCGTCAGGCGGCGTCCATGGCCGTGGGTGAAGACTCAGGAAGCCGGATTTGCACACTGTGCTTTAAAGGCCGCAGATAAATGCGAGTGGATGATGTTCACGGACATCGACGAATTCGCATTCTCTCACAGATGGTCCGATCATGAATCTCACAACGCTCTTCAAAATTTGCTTGTTAATAAAACACGGGAATCGAATTCGACCCTAGGGCAAATTTCCGTCAATTGCCGGAACTTCGGTCCGTCGAATCAAACAGAGCATCCAGCTGCAGGGGTGACTCAGGGTTATACCTGCAGACAACGCGTAGAGCAGCGGCACAAATCAATTGTGCTTCTGGAAGCTTTGTCTGTCTCTTTCGTGAATGTCATCCATCATTTTGAGCTCAAGGCCGGTTACAAAAGTATATCTTTGAAATCCTCAGAAATGGTGATTAACCATTATAAATACCAGGCCTGGAGTGAATTCAAGGCAAAGTTCAGGAGAAGAGTGTCCGCATATGTGGCGGACTGGAAAGAAGGGAAGAATCCGACGTCTCAAGACAGGGCTCCTGGTCTAGGATTTGAGGCTGTTCAGCCGCCATTGTGGGAGAAGAAGTTCTGTGATGTGAATGATACGTCATTGCTGCAGTTTACAGCTAAAGTATTTTCTGTAAAAAATGGATCACTTTCATTAATGGAGTGGCAGTTGTAGCAAGAAATAAATTAATGGAGGATATTGCCATCTCTGTATAATATATGAGGAGATTCAAAGCTTTCTGAGAACGAAATATCCAGAGCCTTGCTCTGACCATTGAAATGGTTCATTTACTGGAAAATTAATGGAGGATATTTCTATCTCTGTATAATATATGAGGAGATTCAAAGCTTTCTGAGAACGACATATCCAGAGCTTGCTCTTACCATTGAAATGCTTCATTTTCTGGAAAATTAATGTATCTCTACCTTTCATGGCGATACCTGTAAATCGACAAGCTTTAAGATTATTTTTTGTTCCTCTTTTGTTCTTTTCAATCTTTGAACATGAACTTTGGGGAATTTTTTTTTTCTCAATTTCAAAGATGAATTCTCTCTCGAGTATGGAAGATGACGATACATGACTGTTTGACATATTTTATTTATATGAACTCTAATTTTAAATATCTTATTCAAATTAAAAATTAATAAATAATCGTATTATTTTGTAATCAAAATTTATTTTTGATCATTGAATTTTTGTATATTAAAAGGTCATAGTTTTATAATATTTATTGAATTTTTGTATATTAAAAGGTCATTAGTTTTATAATATTTATTGAATTTTTGTATATTAAAAGGTCATTAGTCTTATAATATTTATTGAATTTTTGTATATTGAAAGGTCATTAGTTTTATAATATTTTTTTAGTTTTTTGAGAGTGCTTTGTGTATAGGTCACTGAATTTTTAATTAATTTTAAAAATTAAAAATAATTATTTAAAAAAAATAATTAACATTTTTATTTATGAAAGGTTAGAATTATTATTTAAAAATAAAAATAAAAAACTGAAAATACTACTATTTTTTTTATGGGTAAAAGGTCGAGGTCAAATTATTTTATTAATTTTAAACCTAAATAAAACCCAACTCACTAGGGGCGCCAAAATACTACTATTTTTTAATTTTTAATTAATTAAAATTTTATTGACCTCATGACCGCATGCTTTACCACAAGAATGTCTAGCTAATCGATCCCTTCAACATAAATTGTTTTACTTTAAGTCATTTTTTTCCCTTTTTAATAAATAAGTATGCATGTATCTATTATTTAATCAAAATTACACACATTAAGAGAAGTTATTAGTTTTATAAATCAACATATGTTATAAGATTTTGAGAATAACATTGATGACATGTAACTGATTGAATGTTTGAAGTTATTAAGTTGATGATCATGCAAAGCATTAAATCATTTAATGTATTGTATTGTCATTGATGTCAACTTGATATAATCTGTATGGTCATTGAAATACTGCCAAAGACTTCAAAGAACCGCTGAATCTAGGCTATGCTATCAGTAACGCATACAAGTCAAGTATTCACTAAGTGACTGCATACACCGACGGTCAGAGTAAAAGGGCAGTCACAGTGTTACCCAACGAGCTAATGCACAACATTACCGACGAGCAAAGTTACAGTGTTTCCCGGCAAGCAAAGCACGGAGTAACCCGAAGGAAAGAATTTCAGTGTTGCCCGACGGAGAAGACAAGGACGGAGATCCCGATGACAACTGAAGTCACACCGACGGAACAATCAGTTATCACCAATGACTAACTGAAGTGTTGACCGACAGAACAGAGAGTTCAGAAAATGACAAAATGCTTAGCTGTCAAGAAGCTAAAGATAGAATTAACAGATACTTATCATTGTTTTAATCATTCAGATAAAGCCAGAGATAAGTAAGTGATTTAAAGCTGATTTATCCAGTTGGTAAGAAGATCTCTTTGAGATAAATCAGGAGTTTTCTTTAAATCTATTGGCGAGAATTGTGGAACACACCAAGAATCAAGAAAGCCAAGAAAAGGGGAAATCATGTCTATATAGAGACAAACCCAATTCATTACGAAGGCGGATTAGGTGAGGAGAAAATGAGAAGAGGAAATATGCTAAAGAAAATATGAAGGAGAAGAAAGTCTTCTTTCAGTCCTGATCAACAAGCTAAGGAAAGAGCTAGATTCTATAGACACTAACGAACAGTGAGACAAGCATCATAGAGCAGAATAGTGTGGAGCAAAGGTATAAGTGATTATATTGATCAAAGAGGTAATGGACTTACAATAGATCTGAAAATATACAATTGAGTTGTATGTATGAACATATCATTAGTGTTTCAGTTTAACCATTGAAGCCTAAAGCCTCTTAATCGAGCGGGACTTAAAAGTCTTTTACAATTGAGATACATCCCAAGGACTATCAAAAAGCTTGATCGCAAAAGTAGCATTGGATGTGCCCGATACCTATTGATAGGCCAAGTGAGTGTTTGATCAAGGATGGTAGCATTAGATGCCAGATACTAGTTGACAAACTATTTCTAAATCCTCTAACAAGGTCACACCTAACAGTGTTTTTGTAACCTTTAATAGTTGGCTCCTAACAGAGCTCACTTCAGAAGAGTGAAAATTTGGGGTATCGGTCCCAGTGGTTTTTCCCTTAACAAGGTTTCCACGTTAAAATCCATGTGTTATGTGTTTATGTTTTATTAATTTACTGTTTTACATTTCCCATATGCAATTCTAGATTGATCGGTATACTCTGCATATTTACTATGTTTCGGTAAATAGTTAACTGCTTATTGGTAATCATACAGAAGAGAGATTTACAAAGCATTCCGACAAGTAGAAAATTGATAAAAGTATTTCAAGGCATTCATCTAGTAGGACAAAAGATAACTAGAGGCATAATTTGTGGTTATAAGTTTTAAGGGTTAATTTAAGGATAAATTTTGAGGCCACTGATTCACCCCCCGCTCTCAGTTATTACTAACAATTGGTATTAGAGCTTGTGTTCTTAGAAGGAATGTTTCAAGACCTAAGCTAAAGATCACAAGATGAACAAACGAGATGTGCGCAAGTTGAACAAAGATGATTTTGCTTCATGGCAGAGCAGAATAAGACTCTACTTAGCAGGGATTGGTAATGATGTTACTCAATACTTAGATGATGAATATGTGTTGCCCACAGGAGCACCAACAGTTGAACATTTGAGAGAGAAGTATGGGAACAACTGCATGATGATAGAGCTTGATTCCTCACTCTCTGATGCTGAATTTGAAGATTTCAAAACCTCCAAGACTGCAAAGCAGATGCGGGACACATTGATGCTTGTACATGGTGGTGACAAAAATGTTTTGAGAGCCAAGACAGAAAGCCTTAGAGGAAAGTTTGATGATCTCAAAATGAAAGAAGGTGAAAAAATCACTCAGTACAACACAAGAATCAAAGAGGTAGTCAATTCTATCCAAGGAGTTGGAGGTGTACTAGAAGAAGATACAGTGGTAAGTAAAATTCTAAGAACCTTACTGCCTACTTATGCTATTAGAGTATCTGTCATTCAAGAAATACGAGCAGTAGAAAATAGAAATGTTACTCTAGACAGTTTGATTGGAAGACTGATTTCATTTGAGATGAATAACTTTGATAATAGTGTCTTACCAAACATAGAGTCTGCATTCAAAACTTTTATGAGAATAAGTAAATCAAGTCATAAACACACTATGATAAAAGATAGTGATAGTGAAAGTGAAGAGGATGATCTTGATGAAATTGAAGCGCTTATGGATAGAAGAATGCAAAGAGGCAAAGGTAAATACAAAGGTAAATTACCACTTGTTTGTTTTAATTGTAAAGAGATTGGACACTTTGCTGCAAGATGTCCTAACAGAAGAAAAGATGACAAAAGCAATGACAAATCATTTAGAAAGAAGTCTGACAGAGGTGATTATAGAAGCTATCGACAATCGAAAAGAAGAGATTCCCGAGACTACAAGGACAAAGGAAAGAAGGCCAGTTACGTAGCAAAATGCAAATATGATGATACTAACACCGAATCTGATGAAGACATCGAGATGGTGTTTGTGGCAGTAAAAGATGATTCAGATGATGATGAAGAAAGGTATGTAGAAACTACACTCATATCTAAAGTTAGTAAAAATGATGTCTGGATCATAGATA
>MU228519.1:1589132-1620215 GCA_018584345.1 Thuja plicata | reverse complement strand
ATAAGGCTAAGGCAGATGAGAAAAGGAGGCATAAGGAATTTCAGATTGGAGATGAAGTCATGGTTCATTTGCGGAAGGAGCGATTTCCAGTTGGTACATATAACAAGCTGAAAATGAAGAAGTTTGGGCCATGTAAAATAATGAAGAAGCATGATTCAGGAAATGCATATGAAGTAGAATTTCCTACTGGGCTGAATATTTCACCAGTGTTTAACATTTCAGATTTGACAGAGTATCGTGAAGGAGGTGTTGAAGACGAGGTTACAGCAGCACAGTGGAGTATTCCAGCAACCAGTTCAGATATCAAGGAGATTGAAGACATACTGGATAGTCGTATTGGCAGAAGCACAAGGAATAGGACATATGAAGAATATCTGGTCAAGTGGAAAGGATGACCTGTTGAAGATTCATCATGGCTGACAAAGGAGGAGGTTAACCATTTTGGTTTTCCTCTACACACTTGAGACGTGACGGGGTCACTTCTCAAATTACCCCGGGTGTCTGATGCAGGAGCATCCAGGGTGTAAGAGCAATCTTGCATCACCCAAAAATATTTCTATTTTTGTATTCAATAAGGGCTATCTGTTGTAGAGCTTCTATTTATGGAAACTTGCTATTTTTAGTAAGTTGGTTATACAATCTCTGAATGTTCTGATTTTACATGTGGAGTTTCATCTCAGTCATATTAGCCTGCCAGTAAAGTTTCATGGCTAGATCGAGTCTGGTTTTGAAGATATTAAAAATTTTCGGTATTGAAAACAGGGTACAGAAACTTCAGGCTCATTTTTGAAGGCTTTAGAGGCCCCGGATGAGGTCGAAACTTGGGCTGAATAAAGCTTTTCTTTCTCTAGGTGTTGTAGAGCGCTTCGTGGCATTTCTGAAATGGGTTTATAATAGTCAATCGGGTCAACTGGTGATGACTTATGGTCTCCGGAAGTTGGGCCACCTGAAATAGCAGAAAATGATTTTCCTTTACAATTTTTGAGTTTCAAAAGTTATTTGAGCCGACTTTGATGTAATAAATTGAAAAATAAAATAATTCTAAGTCTGGTCGGCCCTAAGGGCTAAATTTCTAGAACCTTCTCAGGCGGTGGAAATTGCCTATATAAAGAAGGCATGTAGTGTTGTCTTAGGTAGTTCGGGAGAGTTCTGGGTAGATCTGGGTAATAATTCGAGGCTTTGTCCTACAGAACATTGTAAGGAGAATACCCATGTGGCTTTGCATATTGTAATTATGAAAGTTTGTAATTCCACATTTGTGGAGATAATAAGAAGCCCATTTTCTGTTCTTGCAAATTGTTGTTGCTTTTCTGTTTCTATTATGTGTTTGTGGTATTAAGGGGAGCACCCTTCATCAATATGATAGGAAACCACTTATTTAAGCATGTATTTCTATTGACCAATTTTTTAATTAATTAAAAATTAAAATTAATAATTAAAAAAAAAAGAATTTAACATTTTTATTTATGAAAAGGTTAGAATTATTGATTAATTTTAAAAAAAAATTAAAAAAATTAAAATACTACTATTAATTATTGATTGATTAATTCTCTCTAGAGGATGCAAGATGATGATACATGGTTGTTTGACATATTTTATATATATGAACCCTAATTTTAAATATCTTATTCAAATTTAAAAAGTTTAAAAATATTTGTTTTATTTTCTAATCAATATTTATTTTTGATCATTGAATTTCTTTTTGTATATTAAAAGGTCATTAGTTTTATAATATTTTTTTAGCCTTTTGAGACTTCTTTATGTATAGAAAACTTATGTTTATAGATCATTTAAACGTCTTCTTTCTCAAGAAAATTTGACACGCCTTCTAGTACCACGTGTCCTCTAGTACCATGTAACACAGTTCAAAATTTATGAAATCAGAGAAGCAATTGAAGAAGAGATGTGTACACTACCACATATTCCATTTTCCAACTGCCATTAAAAAGCCTCTGCCCAAAAGCTATACAAAAGGATTTTAAAGCCTTTACCAAAAAGCTATACAAAGGCTCACGATCTCAACAAGGATTTCTTTTGGGGCAACTTATGGCGCCGCACCCACTTCCGCTATCCATCCAATGCAACATCTAATCCAAGTTGGTCACAAAGCTGAAGCATAGCAATTGGTTGTCAACTCTTTGCGAAGGGATTACAAGAGCACAAGCGTGCAGGAGGGAGTAGGAGAGCAAAAAAATGAGCCCAAAAGTTATACAAAGGCTCACGTTCTTGACAAGGATTTCTTTTGGGGCGACTTCCGACACCGCACCCACTTCTGCTATCCATCCAATGCAACATCTAATCCAAGTCGGTCACAAATTCTGAAGCATAGCAATCGGGTGTCAACTCTTCGCAGAGGGATTATGAGAGAATAAGCATGGAGAGGGAGTCGGGAAGAAAAAGCATAGCGGGGAAAAAGCCTCTGCCCAAAAGCTATACAAAGGCTCATGATCTCGACAAGGATTTATTTTGGGGCAACTTCTAGCGCTGCACCCACTTCTGCTATCCATCCAATGCAACATATAATACAAGTGGGTCAAAAAACTTAAGCATAGCAATCAGGTGTCAATTCTTTGCGAAGGGATTACGAGAGCACAAGCGCGTAGGAGGGAGTAGGGGAGGAAAATATTGAGCCCAAAAGCTATACAAAGGCTCACATTCTTGACAAGGATTTCTTTTGGGGTGAATTCTGGCGCCACACCCACTTCCGCTATCCATCCAACGCAACATCTAATCGAAGTCGGTCACAAAGCCGAAGCATAGCAATCAGGTGTCAACTCTTTGCGTAGGGATTATGATATATACATTGCTAAATTCCAAGTTGTAATTGATGATTTCTCTACTGTGATTGAATAATGAATCAAAGGTGTTTCTAAATTCCACATAAACACATATAGACTGATCTTGCTTTGATTACGAATCCTTTCATGTTTTGATGATGTTTCAAACTAGGGGCATATAAATAGTTGTGAATTTTCTTTCTGATTATGAATTGTTGGTTGTTATGCCTTCTGAGTTACTCCATGGTGTTTATTAAATGACAAAGAGTCGTAAGGGCAGGGGGAATAATGTTTTTTTGTTTTTCTATGTATGGTTATTGCTTCAATGATCCTACACACTTTACCTAACCTGGATGTTTATGATAAGATATTCCAACATGAGTGAATAGCCGCATATATCCTAGTTCTTTTTATGTGTAAGCTACAGTGAGGTTGAATCAATTTCCTTGTCTGTTTCTAATCAAATTCTAAGTAAGGTGTACAACACATTATGTACCCAAGGATATGAACATTAAAGGTCATTGCGGGTTACTTATCTTACATTGCACACGAACAGAAGGTGATTCTTAAAATCAAAGGAGATGACAAAAAATTTATCCTAGCCTCTATGCCTTGATTCTTAGGTTTATTTTTGATATTGCATCCAATTAAGGTAGTATTCATACTCTCTTGATACTTCTTTGGTATCAGTGACAATTATACTGACTGACGATGTCCGTTACACAAACGCCCTATGATGATAAAATGCTAAGTGTAAAAAGATCAGTGACAAACTTAGAGGTTTGCATTTATTTTGCATTTAAGTTTGCATGATTCATTTTCCAGCATAAGTAATTGAGCTCAAAATGATTTCTAGTTTCATTCAAATCCAAGTTGCCTACTTAATTTATTTACTGATATATTCATGTCGTTGCATATCCATAGCATTGCATTTATTTTGCATTCATAATTGGGAAATCAAAAAACACAAAAACATAAATCATTCAAGTGTTGCATTTCTACATCCTAAGTGCATCCATACATATATTTTCATAATGAAAATCTAAAAAACATACATCTGCATATTCATATATAATCATTTAACACACACACACACACACACACACACACACACACACACACACACATATATATCAGTGAAAACTAAAGAGCATAAATGATGTCATCACATGAATCTAATCTACATAATCACAAAAACCAAGTACATCATCAAGTATAAATCAATCTAATCATCTATCACATACAACATCTATCAAAAGAAAAACAATGCACATATCAGAATCAAAAGCTTCCATCTCATATATTAGTGAATATCAGATCAAAAATGTGGGAATGTATAAATAGTATTAGGAGATCAGAATCAACATATACACATGTATCGAGTATCAAGTCTTCTCAGATCTTTTAGGAATGAAATTGAACACGCAGAGAGTATCAATCACAACGCAATAAAAATTTTACGACAGTCTCCACTTAATGCATAATTGATCTATACATACAGAAAATGATTCACAAGCTTTGCATAATTGGTTTTTTAAGGTTTTATGTCAACAAGCTGCACATCACATATTTAAAATCTTGGTCATACATCATTTTATCATGATCATAATTTCACTTCAAAGTAATCAACTTGGTAAAATTGTGTTTTATCTTAACACATTTTTGCTCCATCTCATCTTCTAATTGCTTCTTATTAATCTAATCCAGTGTTTCATCGATCTATCATTCTAAATAGGATTTTCATTATTATTTCCTTCGATTTTATTCCTGAGGGGGCATGATCATACTAAAAATCAATCAAATTCTTGCTCAAAAAGTAAAACTGACGTTATCATCAAAAGACTAGGGGTATGATAGTTTCCTTCTATCAATTTGGGACTGTTGGATAGAAGGATTCATCGCTAAACAAGATAGATATCTATGTATTCAATCTCTTAGATATTTATCAAGCTCTTATCATCTTTGTACTGACCTTCGTTTGATCAAGTTTGGAGTCAATATTATCAATTTTCATTCGATCAAGTTCAGAATTGATACCTCAGAGCTCTCAACAACTTCGTACTGACCTTCGTTCAATCAAGTTTGGAGTTAGTATTTTCAATTATTCTTTGATCAAGTTTAGAATTGATATCTCTATATATGTGTTCAATAGACCTTCATTCGATCAAGTTCGAAGTCGATATTATCATTCTTAGTTCAATCAAGTTTGAAACTGGTCTCATCAGCTAAATTTCATTCAATCAGGTGCGAAATTCTCAAACTTTTGAAGTCAACATAAGACATTCTTTAAATCAATGCACTGCTCGCACATCAATTCATAGAGGGGCAAATATAATCACCCTAATTTTATCTACTCTAAACAGAGACCCTATTTTCCCTAAATGTGATCATACCCTCAATTATGTCAATCCAACTATTTGATTAATGGCATAATTCATCAAAATTAAAATAATCTCTTAAATAAAATTTATTTCATCACTACCTCACATTAATTACCTTGGCCTATTTAAATCAAATTAATCCCATTAAATCCTTGGCTAAAGTAATTAATTAAAAGGCATTTAATAAAACTCTCAAAATACAACTCATCACTTGCACGTGGAAAGTCAATCCATGGACCAATGAGAGTTCCCTCACATGGATTACCAAAGATTCAATCCTCACCTCTCCTCACAAAGTAATCTCAACCCTGATGACATAAATTTTTTCCATTAGTATGCAAAGAGAAAACAGTTGTTATGAACCGTCAGTTACACTACACTGAAAGTTAGGTTTTCAGTTCAGATAAAAAATGCTAAGCAAGGAGAAACCCGACCACATAGTTTTGAAGTGTAAACCGAAAAGTGCAACCCAAAGATGATAAAGAGGAACCTGACAAGTAGGTTACACTAAAAAAAAAGAACATAAATGGAGGAACCCAACATACAGTTCAACAAAGGAACATCGAAAGATAGTCAAATTGATTTAAGAGTGAACCGAGCATCAGGCACCGAAAGTCAGTTATATCCTGAGAAAAGTGGATCTGACTTCCACGTCAGATAAAATAACTATATTATTTATTTAGATTTTTTATTTGTTTTAAATACATCTCTTGAGGAACAAGAAACATTATTGTAATTGTTTTAATCAGTCCAACTGATTTAAAACATGCATACTAGGAGATCAAGGTAAAGTTGTAAACGTTTGAACATAGAGTTAGTTTTGTAATATGTGAAACAAAATTAGGTCAATCTATGTTATAAATAGATGTTGTAATCATTCATTTGAAAAGGATGAGAGGATTATTGTATCCAACGAGCACATCTATGGATCAAACTAAGAGTTTCAAGAAGCAGAACAACAAAAGATGAATTTGGTTATCAAGAACCAAGAACACGGGCTACCGAGTCACATAGGTATTAATCAATCACATTAGGTGATACATTTATACATGTAATCTTGAATGGATCTGTAATAAAAAATTGTAGATTGCACACACTCAGGTTAATGAGTATTTTTGTCTGCATTCTAACAAGCGTAGCAAATAGAAGAAATCCTTTCAAGAAAGGTGGATTTAACAATCCTATTGTAAATCTCTTAACTGATTGCACACCAAATAGTGTTGCTAAAGCTCTTAATAGAGTATACCTTAACCAGTCTCCACATGATACTCCTAATAGGGTAGATCATCAGAAGTGATCAAAATGTAAGCCTTAACCGGCCCCTTCCAATATTCAGATAGTGAAGTTTTTGTGGGTACCATCCTAATGTAGGAGCATCTTGGGTCACTGACAATCCTGTACAACCAAAAAGATGTTTTTCTTTAAGTTCTTTAATTTTTTCTCTATCACTCGGGTTCTCTTGCTCAGGTATGTTTACCAAAGGATTTCGGTAATGTCCTTACCAACAAGTTTTCTGATGCTCGGTTATGCTTTACCAACGGTTGCTAATTTTTGGTGTTCCTCCTCCCGAGACACTTATTTTGGGAGTTGGATCCTTGGCTAACTTCTTCATTTAATTCTGATGGCTTAATTTATTTGGGGTCTCTCATTGGGATCTGTGAGGACCTAAATCTTGGGTCTCTCTTATAGATTTGAGCACCGACCTCTTGTGGTGGGCTCTTGTATATATTTGGTTGTATGTTCTTAGTTTAAGGGATCAATTCTCATAGGAAGAAAGTGAATGTTTAGTTATTGAGATCGAAGGTCTGTGATCTCTGTGATATGAAGGTATTATTGTAATTCATTGAATATATGGCCGAAAATAGGAATGCCTTATAGCCCAGCATGTAATTATTTTGATCAAATTAATATAAAGGTTCACTATATTTTCTTCTCTCACTGTGTTGTTTCTGCATTGTTGGCAAGGTTGGTTGGTTTTGGGTGTGCCCTAGACCTCATCATTGTCTTAACCTATGTCAGGTGGTATCAGAGCATGGTGAGATCTAGTTCCTTCTTGAAACCCTAACCCTAGTTGGTATTGTTGTGGGGTAGAAGATTGTGATCTGACCTACAATTGTAGAGGGAATCAAGATGGTTCGTGGGAGAGGAATTGCTAATCCAGGTCTAGCTGATATGCTTAGACAGGTGGCTGCTAGATTGGAAGCTGTTGAGACAACCCAACATAGAGGAAGATATCTTGAGGATGTTAGTGATGATGAAATTGAAGAGGTTCAAGGTGAAGCTGCACCTGCACCTATGATGAATCAGGAAGAAGTGCGATTCCTGAGAGCTTTGACAAGTTTGAAATAAACACCTCAGTTTAATCCTCCTGAGTATAGCGGAAAATTGGATTTTGATGAATTGCTTGACTGGATAACATAAATGGAAAAGAATTTTGAATATGAGAATGTAGTAGAGGATAAGAAGGTGAAGATTGCAAGCACAAAGTTTAAAGGACATGCATCCCTATGGTAGGAACATCTATAATTGGATCAGAAGAAGAAAGGTAAAGACAAAATCAAGGTATGAGATAGAATGGTAAATAAATTGAAAGGAAATTTTCTACCTTGCGATTATCAGATTAACCTAGTCCGAAGAATGCAAATCCTAAAGAAGAAAGACAAATATGTGAAAGATTATGCTGAAGAATTCTATAGATTGGACATCAGATCTGGACATGTTGAAGATGAAGTGGAAATATTTGCAAGATACCTAAATGGATTGAGTATTTCCATACAAGATGAAATCAGTTTGGTCAAGATGGAAGGCATTGAGGAGGCATACCGATTTTCCCTAAAAGCTGAAGAAAAGTTGAACAGAAGATATGAACAAAGACAAAGAGGCAGAGGTGGTAGATTCCCTAGAGGAAGAGGTAGATCTCATGGTGAGAACATAGATCTGAACTAGACAAGTCAATTTCAGACACATCTCAAGACAAAGGTGTTGGAGATTCGCTTTTGTGCAAATAGTTGACTGTATGTTTGTCATTGATGACAACATATAGTATACAGTTGGGAACCGTATTTAGTTTTTAGTATGAATATGAGGAAGCCATGCGTGGTTGTTTTTATGTTTTAGACATAGTTACTACACCATTTACATACACACAGATTCAGATGTTCAGTAACAGTTGAGTTATGTTACTCTGTTTACCAGCCACAGTTTTAGAAGACTGTTTTCAGGAAGCCGACAGTAATTTCATTGATTCTTCTGTTGCATCTATCTTCAGGCTATTCATGTTTAGAATAATGTTTAGTTATGAGCTAAAGACTATTAACCAAAGGTGCTAATCATGTTTCATCTGAAGCATGACATTTGACTAATTTTGGTGGAGCTGACTACGTGAAGCGATATGTCTATTCAGTTTGAGTTGTGCGGTTCTAATTATGTTGCATGCTTGGTTTGGTCAGCTAAAGAAGTACTAAAGGGATTCCTAAAGCTAAAAAAGATCATATCTTGTGGAGAAGATACTTATAGTAGTTCATTTGAAGAGAACCAAGTGTGAATGATAAGAAAAGAGACAAAAAAAAGTACAGAACAAAATGTCACTTGTTTTGGGACAGTAAAGACATTTAACTCATCAAGAAAAGATCTATGTGAAGAAGTAGTGAAAGCATACAATATAGTGGAACCGATCAAGATAGTAGGTCTACTCAAACAGTTCATTTATTAGATATAGTGTATATCTATTTTATTGAAGGTTGGAGCCTTCATCATTTTAGCAGTGAGCTTTTGGACAGTGAGTCCTCACCCCTAACAGGGTTATTTTTAAAAGACTCCTAACAGGGTCCGACCCTTAACCAGGTCTTTGTACTTATTTCATTGTAAAGATCAACTCCTAACAGGGTTGTAAGATCTTCTAACAGGGATTATTATACTCAAGTACAGTTCTTTGTGGGTGCTAATTCCCATTGGGGTTTTTACCTATTTGGTTTCCCCGTATCCAAAATTGTTGTTTTCTATCTTGTGTTATCTGAATGTGTTAATGCTTAATGTTATTCTATAATTATTGAAGAAAATAATTAAACTAGCTGATAATTGATTCACCCCCCCCTCTCAGTTGTCCCTTGGGGCTATTCCAACAATTGGTATCAGAGCCAAGTGCCTTGGAGAGAAATCCTAACAGCTTAAGGTAGATCAAATGGCATACTTCACGAAAGAGAGTCCTAAGTTTGATGGAGAGAACTATCTTGACTAGAAGAACAAAATGATAACACATCTTTAGTACATTGGTTTTGAGATCTATGAGATTGATACTCATGCAATTGATGTTCCCACCTTGTAAGACCTTGCAGAAGAAGACTCTACAAATAAACAAAAATAAGTATTCACTCAAAATTCAATTTCCAAGGAAGCCCTAATCAATGCCCTATTTGACAGTGAATTTTCTAAGATCAAGAAGGCAGAAAAAGCATATTCAATCTGGAAATACTTAGAAGATATGTTTGAAGGAGACATCCAAGCAAAGAATGTGCACAGAAAGACATGGAAGAAAAGATACAATAATTTAGAGATGCTTCCTGAAGAGAACATTAGAGATTACAATCAAAGGATTAATGAAGCAATATAAATTATCAGGAACAATGCTGGAGAAATTTTAGAGGATGATATAATGGACAAATTGATGACCACATTGAAAGTAGATTATGAAAGAAAGATTAACATTTTGGATGAAACCATGCAATTCTCAAAGGACTTCAAAAGAGAAACCTTGATTAGCAAAATATATGCATTTGAGATATCAAGATTGAAGACAAAACCTAAAATGGAAACAACTTTCAAAGCCCCAGTCCATGGTAAGAAATCCTTGAACATCTCTAGTAATAATGAAAAAGAAGTTGATACTGAACTAGAAGAAATCATTGCTATGATTACTAAGAAGGAAAGTGGTGCAGGATCACACAAACTAAACCACATTCTCCTATGTACCCTAGGGGTTCATTCAAGGTCCTAAGAGGCCTTTACAAACATAAACACACTAGGGTTAGTCATTGGACCACCATGTAAGACCATAGTACCAAGATTGGCACAATATAAGCCCTTGGGTCACGATGAGTCAATTATGATCCCAAACCCTAGAATTAGGTTTTTTTTGATTTTTTAGTGTTTGGATCCACTAGGGATCATCTCAATAACATCTTGACCAAATTTGGTTACTAGAGTTGCAAAAATGCACAAAATGTAAAAGTTGCTCAAAAGTTGTCAAGCAACTTTTGAGAAAACTTAAAAACTTTTTGAAAATCAACTCCCAAATGGTCAAGTTGGTTCAAACTTGTTTTTTAACTATTGGGAGTGCCTACAATATCCCATTTAGGTGGGTGGTAGGTGAGAGATGTGATTGTTATTTTAAAATAAAAAAAAATATAACTGTTTTCTTGCAATCTGGGAAAAATAGTCATCGTGTACGGACAGGTACGACCAGGGAAGCATGTAAATCTAACACAGGGAGATAGTGGTTTTAATCTTCTTCCTTTTAGTTTTGATCTCATTATTTGATCATTTTTAGGTTGAAAGTTATTCAATTTTTAATCCTACTACCTGGATTATAGGCCCTAAGTGAGGGTTTCTTACAAAATTGTTTGTATCTTCACTTTCCACCATGGGAAACTAATAACCCTTGGTGGAAAGCTTGCTCTTAGGATTCCCTTTAAAATTTTGCAAGATAGGGTTCTCAAGTTGTAGGGAAGTGGGAAATAATTGATGCCCTAGGTGTATATGCACATGTATGCACCAATCCTGATTTAGGACAACAGTCATAACTTTTGTCTTGGGATTGATCAGAGGCTCTAAGTTAGAGGAGGAGACATTTGTGTAACCCCTCACATGATCCAATAGTAATTTTGGGCATTGGATATATCTAAAGGGTACTTGTAGTGTAATTTGAGGCCTAATTAGGGCTAATTAGTAGAGCAATTTGGCTCACCATTCTGTCTTCTTTTCAATTCAAAGTTCCAAGGCTTAAGTCCAAAGCCTTTAGCCATAAAGGGTATCTAAAACCCTAATTAATTCATGTGGTTGTGTGGAGAAATCTCAGATGAGATCAAAATTCCCTTTGAAAAAGGCTACAAGTAAAAACTTAGGTTTGTGAAGCAACCATGGGGTATGGGTTTCCTTTAAGTGAAATAACCATTGGAACTAAAAATTAGGGACCTAAATAGACCGAATCTAAAAGCATAGGTCACCCCTGGTCCTACATGTCATTTTGGGTTATTCTTGTGATTGAGGTTCATTGGCTTGTGAGACCAACCTAGATAGTTGGTATTGAAGGATTGATAAACCTAGTGATTAGGTTACTCTTGGGGTTTTGGGGTTGTGAGAACCTTAATAAAGTCCTTCTATCACACTTGTGATAAGTGTGAAGCCTTGTGATCATCACAAAGACAACAATCTAGGGTACCTTGCCCTATTGAGAGACCTTTGCCAAGCTTCCAGTTGCCCACTTTGCATCAAGTGGTATTAGAGCCATGTCTGCTCCTAAGGATGAGGATATTCCTTCAAGGGTCACAAACATTGGGTTAGCAAAGATGGTAAGAGAACAAAGGGCAGCAAATGCAGCATTGACAAGAAGAATCCAAGAGTTGGAAAAAAAGGTAAAGAGGGGTTAGGGAGACACTTCTAGTGGTGAATAAGGGAGCGATTCAGAGAGTGACAACCCTGACCAGGATGTGAATATTCCTACAGACTAGAGACCTTTCATAGATGCCTTTAAGTCTATGGGGAGAAGAACCATGGATGAGAAGTTGGATTTGCCAAATTTTAATGGAAAGATTAATGCAGACTTGGCCTTAGATTGGATAGAGGCCCTAACAATTTTTTTTGAGTGTGAGGACATCCCTGAGAAGGAGAGGGTAAAAATAGCAAGATCCAAGTTGAAGGGATCAGTCCTAACTTGGTGTAACTTCGTTCAAATAGAGAGGGTGAAGAATGGGAAGAACATGATCTCTTCATGGAATAGGATGATTGCACTAGTCAAGGAGACCTATGTGCCTAAAGACTATGGTGTACAACTCCATAGGAAGAAAAAGAGTCTAAAAAAAAAGGACATGGATGTGGACTCATACACCAAGGAGTTCCTAAAATTATGCATGAAGACAAATGTGGCAGAAGATGAAGAAGAAAATTTGGCAAGGTATATGAATGGGCTTAAAGTATCCATTCAAGAGGAACTCAGTCTACATTGCCCTACCTCAGTGAACAAGTGCTATCAAATGGCACTCAAGGTAGAGGAAAAGTGGAAGAGGAAGTAGGAGTTTGGAAAGGGAAAGACTAATGACAGTGGGAAGAATTTCAGAGGAAGAGGAACCTCTTGGAATAGAGGGCAATACAGTGGTAATGATAGCATGACCCCTGACCAAGGAGACAAAGAGAACACTGATACAAACTCCAGAGGTAAATATAGAGGGAGAAAACCCTTCAATAGGGGAAGAACAAATAGTGGTAGAGGAAATGGACCATTGAGGTCCTACTATTGCAACCAATTGGGACATCATGCAGGCAAGTGCCCTAAAAAGAGGAACAATAACAATCATGGAGAAAGGAGAGCACAACTCATCCAAGAGGACAAGAAAGAAGACAATACAAATAAAATGGACTTAGAACTAGAGGAAGGACAATTTTTTATGATGAGCCAAGTCTTCCTCCAAGTGCCACAAAGCCGAGAACCTCCACAAAGAAAGAATCTCTTCCGAAACAAATATCAAATGCAATGGAAAGGTATGTCAATTACTTATTGATTCTAGCTCAACTGAAAATCTTATTTCTTGTGAAATGGTACAAAAGTTAAACCTCCCTAACAAACCGCATCCTTCTCCTTACCATGTATCTTGGTTAATAAAGGGTCAGCAAACTTTAGTCACTGAAAAAGCATGGATAGAGTTTTCAATCTTTGACTTTAAAGACAAAGTTCTTTGTGATGTTGTGGAGATGGATGCCTCCTACATTCTTTAAGGAAGACCTTAGCAATATGATGTTGATGCCACACACCACTGTAGGAAAAATACCTACTCTATCACCAAGGATGGAAAAACATTCACCATGAAGCTCCTGCCGGATAACAAGACTGAGAAAGAACCAACTGTCATAGCCATGGGGGAGAAAAAAATTTTAAAAGTTTTGAAAGAATCTAAAATTGAAGCATATGTCTTAATATCCAAACCTAAGGGTAATGTTAGATATGATAAGGATGATCCTATACCAAATAAAGCTAAGGATTTTCTTAGAAAATATAGAGATGTCACTGTTAGTGACCTGCCCACAACCCTCCCTCCCTTGAGAGATATTAGTCACCAAATTGACTTGATACCTGGTTCATCCCTGCCTAACTAGGCCCCATGCAAGATGACACCATTACAATATGTAGAGATTGCAAAACAAGTAAATGAATTGCTAGAAAAAGGACTCATTCAAAAAAGTCTCATTCCATGTGTAGTTCCATTAGTTTTGGCACCCAAAAAGGATGGCAAGTGGAGGTTGTGTACTGAAAGTAGGGCCCCAAACAAGATCACTATAAGATATAGATTCCCCATGCCAAGAATTGAGGATCTATTGGATCAACTAGGAGGTGCTTGATACTTCACCAAGATAGACTTGAATTCTGGTTACCATCAGATCATAATCAAACCAGAAGATGAATGGAAAACAACATTCAAGACCACTGAAGGTTTGTTTGAATGGTTAGTAATTCCCTTTGGGCTAAGCAATGCCCCTAGTACTTTTATGAGGATTATGAATGAGATATTCATTGATTTTGTTGGTAAATTTGTTGTTATTTATCTTGATGACAGACTGATATTCAGTCATAGCAAAGAACATCTTAATCATTTGGAACAGGTCCTAAGAAGACTTCATCAACACAAGTTGGTGATCAACTTGGAAAAGTGCATGTTTATGAAGAAGGAACTTGTGTTCCTTGGATTTGTGATCTCACCGGGAACCCTAAAAATGGATCCAGAGAAGGTTGCAGCCATATTTAATTAGCCTCCACCCAAGAACCAAGGTGATGTAAGAAGCTTCCATGGATTGGCCACCTTCTATAGGAAGTTCATTAAAAACTTCAGTCATGTGTGTTCACCAATACTTGAAACCATTAAAAGAGGTAGAAAGAACAAGTTTGCTTGGACAAAAGAAGCCAATGAAGCATTTCAATACTTGAAGAATTGAGTCTCTCAGTATCCAGTCTTGACTCTCCTTGATTTCAACAAGGTCTTCATAGTGGAGACAGATGCAAGTAATTTGGCAATAGGTGCAGTCCTAAGCCAAGAAGGTAAACCAGTTACCTTCTTCTCGAAGACATTAAATGAGGCTAAAAGGAAGTACTCAACCTATGACTTGGAACTCTATGCCATGGTCTAATCCCTCAATAAATGGAAGCACTACCTAATCCCCAAAGAGGTTGTAGTATAAATTGACAATCATGCATTGAGTTTTCTCAATTTACAAGAGAAACTCTCTGTCAGACATCTCAAATGGGTAGAACAGTTGCAGGCATACACTTTCATCATCAAACACAAGAAGGGTGTAGTAAACAAAGTTGCTGATGCACTTAGTAGAAGAGTGGGTCTGGTTGAAGAGATCCAACTCCAAAGTGTGGGAATTGATTCCCTTAAACATCTATACCATGATGACCCTGATTTTGCAGAGATCTTTCAAGTTTGTACAGAGATGGTTGGAAGATACCATATTGATTTTTTTGAATATTTGATTCAGAATGGACTCCTACTCAAAGGACCTCAACTATGCATTGCCAAATGTTCCATGAGGACAAATATAATAAGGGAGAAGCACTGTGGTGGACTAGGAGGACACTTTGGCATTGAGAAGACTGCAGACATGGTGAAAAGAAGTTATTTTTGGCCAAGGATGAACAATGATGTCAATAAGTTCATTGACACTTGCACCATCTGTCAATAAGAAAAAGGTGTGTCAAAAAATCAAGGGTTATATCAACCTTTACCAATTCCCTCTAGACCATGGGAATCAATCTCCATGGATTTTGTCATGGGGTTGCCTAGAACAAAGAAAGGTTTTGATAGTGTTTTTGTAATAGTGGATAGATTTAGTAAAATGGTCCACTTTGTACCTTGTAAAAGCACAAATGATGCTTCTCATATTGCCCATCTTTTCTTTAAAGAGGTAGTTAGGATTCATGGTTTACCTCAAAAAATTGTATCTGACAGGGATGTGAAGTTTCAAGGCCACTTTTGGAGGACACTTTTCAAGAAACTTGGCACTAATCTAACCTATAGCTCTGCCTATCATCCACAAACGGATGGATAGACTGAGGTAGTAAACAGATCCTTAGGCAATCTCCTAAGATGCCTAACCAAATAGTATGCTCAAAGTTGGGATGTGCTCTTGCCCCAAGTAGAGTTTGCTTTCAATGATTCTATGAACAAGTCAACAGGTAAGACCCCCTTCCAAGTAGTATATGGCCTTCACCCGAAAGGACCATTGGATCTAGTAAAACTTCCATCTGATTTCAAAATCAGTGCTCAAGGACAAGAACTAGCAGAACTTATAACAAAGGTGTAGCATGAGGTGAAAGAAACACTACAAAGATCAGCTTTGAAATACAAGGAACATGCAGACAAAAGAAGAAGGGAAATCCACTTCAAAGTTGGAGACAAGGTACAGGAATTCTTGAGGAAAGAGAGACTACCTAAGGGTAGATATTCCAAGCTTCACATGAAAAAAGTTGGACCATACAATATCCTTAACACAATAGGTGAGGATGCATATGATATCTCTCTTCCTCCCACCTTGAAAATTTCTCCAATATTCAATGATGCATACCTCACTCCCTATAAGGGTACAACAGATCAACCAAATGATCAAAGCAAATAGACAGTTTTGAATGATGAAGACTATGTCACCAATCTCCCACCAAGCAAGCCAGTGGAATTGGACTCCATTTTGGACACCAAAGTCTTGAAGTAGACAAGAAAGAACAAGTACATGTAGTACTTAGTTAAATGGGAAGGTATTCCTTCCATAGATGCTACTTGGATGTCTGAAGACCATATCAAAAAACATGGCACTACTGTTGCTCAAATATCCTCAAGTGGGAACTTGAGTTCTCATCTCATGGGGAGTATGGTGTAGGAGCACCCAAACTAAACCACATGCTCCTATGGATCCTAGGGGTTCATTCAAGGTCCTAAGAGGCCTTTACAAACATAAACACACTAGGGTTAGTCATTGGATCACCATGTAAGACCATAGGACCAAGATTGGCACAATATAAGCCCTTGGGTCACTATGAGTCAATTATGATCCCAAACCCTAGAATTAGGTTTTTTTTTTTAATTTTTTAGTGTTTGGATCCACTAGGGATCATCTCAATAACATCTTGACCAAATTTGGTCACTAGAGTTGCAAAAATGCACAAAATGTAAAAGTTGCTCAAAAGTTGTCAAGCAACTTTTGAGCAAACTTAACAACTTTTTGAAAATCAACTCCCAAATGGTCAAGTTGGTTCAAAATTGTTTTGTAACCATTGGGAGTGCCTACAATAGCCCATTCAGGCAGGTGGTAGGTGAGAGATGTGATTTTTATTTTGAAATCAATAAAATATAACCATTTTCTTGCATTATAGGAAAAAAAATCATCGTGTACAGACAAGTACGGCTAGGGAAGGATGTAAATATAACATAGGGAGATATTGGTTTGAATCTTCTTCCTTTTGGTTTTGGTCTCATCATTTGATCATTTTTAGGTTGCAATTTATTCAATTTTTAATCCTACTGCCTGGATTATAGGCCCTAAGTGAGGGTTTCTTACAAAATTGTTTGTATCTTCACTTTCCACCATGGGAAACTAATAAACCTTGGTGGAAATATTTCTCTTAGGATGCCCTTTAAAATTCTGCAAGATAGGGTTCTCAATTTTCACGGAAGTGGGAAAGAATTGATGCCCTAGGTGTATATGCACATGTATGCACCAATCCTGATTTAGGACAGTAGTCATAACTTTTGTCTTGGGATTGATCAAAGGCTCTAAGTTAGAGGAGGAGACATTTGTGTAACCCCTCACATGATACAATAGTTACTTTGGGAATTGGATGTATATAAATGGTACTTGTAGTGTGATTAGAGGCCTAATTAGGGATAATTGGTAGAGCAATTTGGCTCACCATTCTATCTTCTTTTCAATTCCAAGTTCCAAGGCTTAAGTCCAAAGCCTTTGGCCATAAAAGGGTATCTGAAACCCTGATTAGTTCATGTGGTTGTGTGGAGAAATCTCAGATGAGATCAAAATTCCCTCTGAAAAAGGCTACAAGAAAAAAACTATGTTTGTGAAGCAACCATGGGGTATGGGTTGCCTTTAAGTGAAAGAACCATTAGAACTAAAAAGTAGGGACCTAAATAGATCAAATCTACAAGCATAGGTCACCCCTGGTCCTACATTTCATTTTGGGGGTATTCTTTTGATTGAGGGTCATTGGCTTGTGAGACCAACCTAGATAGTTGGTATTGAAGGATTGATAAACCTAGTGATTAGGTTACCCTTGGGGTTTTTGGGTTGTGAGAACCTTAACCAAGTCCTTCTATCACACTTGTGATAAGTTTGAAGCCATGTGACCATCACAAAGACAACAATCTAGGGTACCTTGCCTTATTGAGAGACCTTTCCCAAGCTTCCAGTTGCCCACTTTGCATCTGAAAGAAAAGGTAAAGGGAAATATGAAGGAAAACTACCATTCAAATTTTTTTCATGCAACAAAGTTTTCCACTTTGCATCCAAGTGTCCTACAAGAGTCAAAAAGTTCAAATCAGATTACAAGCCCAAATGTACTAAGGAATGCTATCATGTTGAAGATGGTGTAACTGATGATGACTCAGGAGAAGATGAAATTGGATTTGTTGCTATTAAAGACAATGAAAAGATGATTGATCAAATAGAAATTGAAGATGAAAAGAAAGCTCAAGAATTGGCTTTAGTTTCACAAGCTAACATCATAACAGACTTGATCATAGACAGTGGGTGTTCACATCATATGATAGGTGACAAAGATAGATTTGTACATCTAGATAAGTACATAGGTGGCATGGTTAGATTTGGAGATAACACGCCCAAACCTATCATAGGCAGAGGTTCTATCACCTTAGATAGAAAGAACAAGACAGATGATGTTCTTTATGTTGATGGCTTACATCATAACCTACTAAGTGTTGGAAAATTACTTGACAAAGGATATCAGTTGGAATTTAAAGACAACAAGTGCACCATTGAAAATAAACAAGGAGATATGATTGCATTAGGATCTAAGACTAAAGGTAATGTCTTTCAGCTCAATTCAAAAGTAAGTTATTTTGTTGCAAAAGTAGATGACAGTTGGCTATGGCACAAAAGACTTTGTCACATCAATTTTGACAACATAGTAAAGATAAGCAATGTAAAGGCAGTAAGAGATCTTCCTAGTATTGCAAGACTAGTTGATACTATGTGCAGGGAATGTGTGATGGAAAAGCATGTAAGGAGCTCATTCAGAAGCAAGTAGAATTAAGAAGAAAACAAATTGGATCTAGTACATACAAACTTATGTGGTCCTACTCAAACACGATCATACTGTGGAAAAAGGTATTTTATTTTTGTTCATGATTTTTCAAGGATAATGTGGGTTGCGTTCTTAAAGGATAAGTCTGAATCTTTTGAGAAGTTAAAAATATTCAAAGCTAAAGTTAAAAATGAGTCTGGATTAAAATTAAAGTGTCTGAGATCAGATAGAGGAGGAGAATTCACCTCTAAAATTTTTTATGAGTATTGTGAAGAACATGGGATCAAAAGGAAGTTGAGTGCTCCTAGAACCCCTCAACAAAATGGGATTGTAGAAAGAAGAAATAGGATCATACTTGGCACATCGTGCACTATCATGAAAGAAGGAAAAGTTGTACACACCTATTAGAGAGATGCAGTCAATACAACAGTCTATACTATCAACATAATACAATTAAGGCCAGGTGCAGATAAGACACCCTATGAACTTTGGTTTGGTAATGTACCTACAATAAAATACTTCATAATATTTGGAAGCAAGTGCTACATAGAGAGATGATGATGTTGGTAAGTTTGATGCCAGAAGCGATAAAGGTATTTTCCTTGGTTACTCTACTAAAAGAAAAAAATATAGATGTTTTAACTTGAGATTGAAGAAGATAATTGAAAGTAGACATGTGAAGATTGATGAGAAGTTCATGATTCAAGAAAGATACTATGCTTGTGCACCTATGATTGAAGATGAACCCAGGCCTAGCAGTAAAGAAACAATTATTGAAGAAATGTTTGATTGAATTGATGTATAATAAAATTACCCTGAAACAAGCATAGAAGAATCATAGATTATAGAAGAATATGTCACACCTAAAGTTCCAAAATTCACAACTAGATACCATTCAAAGGAAGATATGATTGGAGATCAGAGCAGTAGAGTTTTGAAAAGATCTAAAGAAAAAGGTTTAATAGTTGATGAAGAGAAATCTATGAAAGAAGAATGTGATTGGAACAAAGTGGATATTCAGGGATAAGAAGAATGAAGAAGGTACAATGGTAAGAAATAAAGAAAGACTAGTACGTAAAGGATATGGGTAGAGAGAAGGAATAGACTACACTGAGACATTTTCCCCTATGAGTAGACTAGAAGCTATCAAGTTATTTTTGGCCTATGCAACATTCAAGAACTTTAAAGTATATCAAATGGATGTCAAGTCAGCTTTTCTAAATGGTGACTTGAAGGAAGAAGTTTACATAGAATAGCCTAAAGGATTTAACTTATCAGAAAAACCAGACATGGTATGCAGACTAAAGAAAGCCCTTTATTGACTTAAATAGGCCCCAAGAGCTTGGTATGAGAGACTTGATGGTTACTTGACAAAGATTGGATTCAAGAAGGGAGCAGCAGATTGCAACTTATTCATGAGAGAGACACTTGATGGACTACTACTTGTTGCTATATTTTTTGATGACATTATCTTTGGAGGTAATGACAAGCTTAGTGTGGAATTCACCAAAGAGATGCAAAGTGAGTTTGAAATGAGCATGATTGGACCTATCAAATACTTTTTGGGATTAAATGTAAAACAATCAGACAAAGGCATATTAATAAATCAGTCTAAGTATGTGAAGGAGATATTAAAGACTTTCAAAATGGAAGATTGAAAACCAGTAAGAACCCCCATGATAACAGGAAGCAAGCTTTCTAAAGAAGATGACTCCACATCAGTTGACAAGACATTATACAATTCTATAATTGGAAAACTCATACATCTTACTCAATCTAGACCAGATATTTCCATTGCAGTTGGCATTGTTGGAAGATTTGCAACTGAACCCAAACAAAATCACCTAATGGAAATAAAAAGAATATTCAGATACTTAAAAGGGACTATAGACTATGGTTTAAAGTATCCTAACTCAGAGAATATACAAATTCATGTGTATACTGATGCTGATTGGGCAAGTTGTGTTGATGATAGAAAGAGTACATCAGGAGGAGCAGTATTTCTTGGAGACAGGTTGGTTATTTGGACAAGCAAGAAACAAAATTCTATCTCTCAGTCGACAATAGAAGTTGAGTATGTTGCAGTAGTATTGAATTGTTCAACAATGGTTTGGATCAAATAGATGATTACAGACTTTGGTATTCAAATTGATTATCCTATTGTTATTCACTGTGATAACACTAGCACTATCAATATGTCAAAGAACTTTGTGATGCACACAAAGACAAAACACATTGACATCAAATATCATTTTATAAGAGAAAAAGTTGCAGATAGAGAATTAAAGTTGGATTATGTGAGCACTAAAGAACAATGATCATATATTTTTACAAAGCCTTTATCAAAATATACTTTTGAGTATCTCAGGGAGAAGCTGGGAGTAATTCCCTTTCCTGAGTCTGATTAGAATTTGCAGCAAAGAACATCAGTCCTTGGTGACTGATGAACGGTTGAATACTCTACTTCTAGAGTAGTACCTATGCTTATTTGTGTTTGGAACCCTTTTCCATTGATTTCAAAGGGGGATTATATAGTAAGGGGGAGCATATACTCTAGGGGAGTATATAGTCATGAAAATAAAAACATAGTTAGAGGAGCTACAACAGTGAAGAGGAAACTTTGATGAGGATATTGAGAAGATTGTAAAAAGAAAGGAAACACTTTTGGATTGATGGTGTTTTTAATCATATGTTTCCATCAATGTCAAAGGGGGAGATTGTTGGAGATTTTATTCTGTGCAAATAGTTGACTGTATGTTTTTCATTGATGACAATATATAGTATACAGTAGTGAACTGTATTCAGTTTTTAGTATGGATATGAGGAAGTCTTGCGTGGTTGTTTTTATGTTTCAGACATAGTTACTACACCATTTACATACACACAGATTCATATGTTCAGTAACAGTTGAGTTATGTTACTTTGTTTACCAGCCACAATTTTAGAAGACTATTTTCAGGAAGCTGACAATAATTTCATTGATTCTTCCGTTGCATCTATCTTCGGTCTATGCGAGTTTAGAATATTATTTATTTATGAGTTAAAGACTATTAACCAAAGGCACTAATCATGTTTCATCTAAATCATGACATTTGAGTAATTTTGGTGGAGCCGACTATGTGAAGTGATACATCTATTCAGTTTGAGTTGCGCAGTTCTAATTATGTTGCATGCTTGGTTTGGCCGACTAAAGAAGTACTAAAGAGATTCCTAAAGCCGACAAAGATCATATCTTATGGAGAAGATAATTATAGTAATTCATTTGAAGATCACCAAGTGTAAATGATAAGAAAAGAAACAAAAAAGTACAGAACATAATGTCAGTTGTTTTGGGACAGTAAAGACATTTCATTCATCAAGAAAATATCTATGTGAAGAAGCAGTGAAAGCATACAATACATTAGAACTGATCAAGAAAGTAGGTCTACTCAAACAGTTCATTTATCAGATATAGTGTATATATATTTTATTGAAGGTTGCAACCTTCATCATTTTAGCAGAGCTTTTGGATAGTGAGTCCTCACTCCTAATAGGGTTATTTGTAAAAGACTCCTAACAGGGTCCGACCCTTAACCAGGTCTTTGTACTTATTGCATTGTAAAGATCAAATCCTAACAGGGTTGTAAGATCTTCTAACATGGATTATTATACTCAAGTACAGTTCTTTGTGGGTGCTAATTCCCACCAGGGTTTTTACCTATTTGGTTTCCCCGTAACCAAAATTGTTGTGTTTTATCTTATGTTATCTGAGTGTGTTAATGCTTAATGTTATTCTATAATTAATTGGAGAAAAGAATTAAACTAGCTGATAACTGATTCACCNCCTCTTAGTTATCCCTTGGGACTATTCCAACAAAAGGGAAGACTGAATGGAAAGGTGGAAATTCATACCGAGGAAGAGGTAATTACTCCAAAGGAGATTATAAAAGAAAGGGATTCCAAGTTACATGTTACAACTGTGGTGAAGGACATAAATCTTTTGAATGTACACATGCAAGCAAGAAAGGTAGTAGTAGAAGAAATGCATTGGTACAAGAGGAGTCACCAAATGAAGCTGAGAAGGAAGGAAATTTCATAATCTGAAGGATGCTATGGAGTGAGAAGGATAAGAAAGATCCTATTAGGAAAGTTTTGTTCAAGATAAGATGTAGAGTTGCAGACAGAGTTTGGAAAGTGATTGTTGACAGTGGAAGATCAGAGAATCTATCATCTGAGGAAATGGTTGAAAATTTGAAGTTGGAAAGGATGAAACATCCAAAGCCCTATCAAATCTCATGGATCAAAGATGATCATACATTAATGGTGAGTGAACAATGTTTTGTGAATCTGAAAATTGGGAAGTATTATGATAAGGTGTTGTGTGATATTATGCCTATGGATTGTTGTCATATTTTTTTGGGTAGACCTTGGAAATATGATAGATATGATATACATAATGGAAGATTGAATAGATATTCTATTTGGGTTGATGGTAAGAATAAATTTTTGTTACCTTTGGTTGAAGAACCTACTAGTGAGATATGTACATCTGTGAAAGTTTGTTTGATGGAAGGTAGACAGTTTGTTAATGATTTGAAAAGGAATGATATTTGTTATGCTTTGATTCCTAACAAACCAAGTAAGAATATAGAAGATGGCATTCCTGTAGAAGTTGGAAAGTTTCTCACTGAGTACAAGGAGATAATTTTAGACAATGTACGTGATGGTTTGCCACCAATGAGGGATATCATTCATTTTATGGATCTGATTCATGTAGCTAGTTTACCAAACAAAGCACCACATTGGTTAACACCTACTGAAAATGAAGAGCTTAACCAAAAAGTTCATGAATTGTTGAACAAAGGCTTGATCTGAGAAATTTTGATTCCATGTGCAGTACCTTCTGTATTGGCACCTAAGAAGAATGGAGAATGGATAATGTGCACTAATTCGAGAGCAATCAATAAGATCATAGTGAAGTATAGGTTTCCTATACCGAGAATGGATGACATAATGGATTGTTTGAGTGGAGCAAAATATTTTACCAAAATTGATTTGAAAAGTGGATATCATTATAACAAAATCAGAGAAGGTGATGAATGGAAGACTTCTTTCAAAACAAAGGAAGGTTTGTATGAATGGTTGGTTATGCCCTTTGGTCTAACTAATGCACCAAGTAATTTTATGAGATTAATGAATGAAGTGTTGAAGAAATTTTTGAATAAATGTGTGATTTTATACTTGGATGATATTCTGATATTTTGTAAAACCAGAGAAGAGAATTTGATGCATATAAGACAAGTGTTGCAGAGATTGAAAGAAGAAAAGTTGTTGATAAATCTGAAAAAGTCTTCCTTTATGAAGGAAGCGCTTGTGTATTTGGGTTTTGTGATTTCAGTTGATGGTTTGAAGATGGATCCAGAGAAGGTTGAAGTTATACTGATTTGGCCTACACCTGAAAATGTCACCGAGGTAAGATCATTTCATGGATTGGCAAGTTTTTATAGGAAGTTTATCAGAAATTTCAGTTCTATTTGTAATGCTATGAATGAAACAATGAGAGGAGACAAAAGAGAATTCAAATGGACACATGGAGTTGATAAGAGTTTTGAAGCTTTGAAGATAAAGGTTGTTGAATTACCTATGCTAGCATTACCTGATTTTAATAAGGTATTTCAAGTTGAATGTGATGAAAGTGGAAGTGCAATTGGAGTTTTATTAACTCAAGAAGGTAAACCTGTTGCTTTCTTTAGTGAAAAGTTGAATGATGCAAAAAGGAAATATTCTATCTATGATCAGGAGTTCTATGCTATTGTGCAAGCTATGAAGAAATGGAGACATTATTTGATGCCAAATGAATTTGTGTTGTATACTGATCATAAGGCTTTACAGTATTTGGGTAGTCAGAATAAGTTGAATCAGAGACATATGTAATGGGTTGAGTATTCGCAAAGCTTTACATTTGTGATTAAGCATAAGAGTGGAGTTTCTAACAAAGTTGCAGATGCATTGAGTAGAAGAAGATTGTTGTTGACTAAAATGAGAATTGAAGTTCTTGGTTTTGAGGACATGAAGAATTTGTATGAAAGTGATCCTGATTTTTTCAGAGCAGTGGAGTATGTGAAAAGCACCTAACTCAAGTCAATCAATTAAGTATGAAGATCATTTCATTTAGGAAGATATGTTGTTCAAAGGTATTCAGTTGTGTATACTGAGAGGATCAATAAGAACTAACTTGATAAAGGAGAAACATAGTAGTGGATTGGTTGGACACTTTGGTATTGACAAAACATTGAGTTTGCTGAAGGAGAGATATTTTTGGCCTTAGTTGTATAAGGATGTTCAGAAGTTTGTAAGAATTTGTGGATTTTTTCAAGTTGTAAAGGGAGTGAGTCAGAATACTGGTTTGTATACACCTATGACTATCCCTGAGAAACCTTGGAGTGATATTAACATGGATTTTGTTCTTGGCCTACCTAGGACAACTAGAGGTAATGATTCTATATTTGTTGTTGTGGATAGATTTTCTAAGATAACACATTTTATACCATGTAAGAAAACATCAGATGCAGTACATATAGCAAATTTTTTCTTTAAGGAAATTGTCAGATTGCATGGATTTCTGAAGAGTATCATCTTTGACCGAGATAGTAAGTTTGTTAGCTATTTTTGGAGAACGCTTTGGAAGAAGTTGGATACTGAGTTGAAGTTTAGTTCTACATTTCATCCACAAATTGATGGACAAATAGAGGTTGTAAACTGAAGTTTGGGTAATTTGTTGAGATGCTTAGTTGGAAACACACCAGGCAATTGGGATTTGATGTTGGCACAAGCAGAATTTGCATACAATAGTTCAGTGAATAGAAGTACTAGAAAGACAACTTTTGAGATTGTTAATGGCACATAACCGAGAGGTATATCAGATTTGAGAGTTATTGGTGGATAAGAGAAAAGAAGTGTTGAAGAAAAATGATTTGTAGAATTTATGAAGACATTGCATGAAGATGTAAAACAAAAGCTAGAAAAGAGTAATAAAAAGTACAAAGATAGTGCAGACAAATTAAGAAGACTTAAAACATTTGAAGTTGGTGATGCAGTGATGGTTCATCTAAAGAAAGGAAGATTTCCTATTGGAAAATATGGTAAACTAAAGATGAATAAATTTGGTCCTTGCAAAATACTCAGAAAATTTGACAGTGGAAATGCTTATGAGGTTGAATTACCCGATGACATGGATATATCACCTATATTCAATATTTTAGACTTGTATGAATATCATGAACCTGATGAAGAAGTGACTATACCAAGTGATTATCCTAAGAAGTAGATAGAGGAAGTTGGAAAGATTTTGAAACGGAGAATTGACAGAAGCACAAGAGGAAAAGAATACATGGAATATCTGGTGAAGTGGAAGAGCAGACCGATTGAGAACTCATCTTGGATTTCTCAATCCAAATTGGATTCTTTTCAGGTTGGACTTGACAAATGATTCGGAGAATCATTTCTTGTAACCGCAGATATATAATTTTATTTTATATTGTTTTATTTATTTATTAAGTTTAGTTTATTAAACTTTGTTTAATTCGAATTTAGTTTATTTAAATTTTGTTTAAATCTTTAAATTAGTTTAATTAATTTTAAATTAATTTAGTTAATTTTAAATTGATTTATGATTAAATTCAAAATTAATTTATTATTAATTTTTAAATTAGTTTAGAGTTAATGTTAAATTAGTTTATGGGTAATTTTTAAAATTGTTTTAAATTAGTTAATTTGTGAAATGAGAATTTTTATAAAAAAAGGAATTATTTTTCTGAAAAGGGGGAATTAATATTTTTTTATTAATTTATAAGCCAAGGGGGTTTTATTTTGTCACTGTTATAAATTGACTATTGTTAATCATCATATCCTATGGTGTTAACTAATTATTAGAGATATTATTGAATGATTAATATTGATGTTTAAGTGCACCTAGGAATTTTATAATTTTATAATTATAACTAAAATTGGTAATTATTTCCTAGATGTATTTGCATGTTTTTTCTATAAATAGATCTATAGGAAAGGTTAACGTTTTACCAATGTGGAATATTTAATTATTGATGGATAGTAATTTTAGTGGATAAATGAATTTGCATGACTAGGGATTATAAATTTGTTTATCCCTACGTTAACATTGTACTTAATTTAATGCATTCTGAATATGAAATTATTGTACCATGATGTGTTTTGGGTGCGTGATTTAGTGAATTGTATGTTCTTCTATGTTATCATGCTTTCGGGTGTCTGTTGGGCTAGATGACCCTTAGAAAATAAATCCAAAGGTTTCAAGATTGTACTTTCTGTGTGGTATTATTGTGATGTCAGTTGTGTTTTATGAAGATGTCATAGTCCTGGTTTCTTTCACCCAACCTAATTCAGTTATGATGTATTGTTTGGTCTTTTGAGGACTCTGTGGATGTTTTATGGTTATTGAGAACCTATGTGCTCCTGAATGGGCAGGATGCGATTTGAGTTGTGTTTTGTACCATATGTATATATTGGTTATCATCCTTTGGAGGATGCATTGTATTGTTTATTATGTATTATTATATACCCTACGACTTGTGCAGTGCATGTTGATTAGGTAGTATACCTTATGGTATCAGACGTATATGTAATCTTGTAATATGAGATGTATGTTATTGGATTCAGATTATGTAACATTTATGTTAGTTCTTTATTATTGTTAATCGTAGATTAGTTTGTTTAAGTAATTTGATGTCAAGGAACCCTCGAGAAATGTTATCTATGTATGAGTTGTACTTCATGTATGTCATGTACTTCATTGTGTTGCTTCCACATTGTTATCATTATTGTTTGTAAACATTTAAAAAAAAATTATTCCATGAAGTTAGTGTCATTTTTAGGTTAAGTTCTCCTAGGTTCCCTAGTGGGGCATTACACTTGGTATCAGAGCCCATGTTTCTACACTGGGAGCTCTGGGAAATATGTATGCCCATTAGTTGTCTTTTATTTTTAAAACTTGAAACAAACATATACATAAAACTCTAATGTATTTAAAACTATTGCCTTGTGTTTATTTATTTTCATTTGTCGCCTTTTGGATTTGAGTTTGAGTTGTTGTTTGATTCTTTGGTTGCTTCAAGAATGGAGTCTGTTGAGTCTAGAGCTATTATTGTGAGCGATGATCATGATCAGGCCTTGAAGATTCAACACCTTGTCGGAGGGCTTCATGACCTCACTGATGGAGGAGTTAGAGTCTTTGAATCCCCATCTTTTAGGGATGCAATAAATGAGTCTATGTTGGTTGAACAAGATCATCTTACGGACTCGAAGGGTGATCTAAACCAACAAGGTGAGGAACTCTCTCATGATCAATTTAGTGTTCAGTTAGGGGTGCAGTCTAGTGAACCTGCTTCTATTTTCAGAAGTGATCACTCTCAGGAAGCTGGGTATTCTGGAGGTCCTTCTACCTTTCCAAAAGGTAATCAGTTTTAGTAGCAGGGAGGAATAATTCCTCCTACTTTTAGTGGTCCTCAGATTAGGAATTTTCATGATACTTAATGCAGCAAGCATAGACGGACAGTTCAGCCTAGTGGATCTACTCCTGGTTACAAGGGTAATCATCCACAGGGAACTGGAAATTTTGGGAATCCTCCTACAGTTTTGAAGGGTAACGAGAACCCACAGGGGAAGAGATTCCTTCATGGTACTAGTGGTGGTTCCCCGTCAGGGAACTATCACAACTGGTTGCGCAGTAAGCGCAATAGGACTGACCAATTAGTTCAAAGAGTGCATCGGGATGTCTTTAGGGGTGTTGTTCAACAGTCTAGTGCACCTTCAGTTAGAGGAAGTGGTGGTGTAAGATCTTATTTTACTTGTGGGTGGCTTGACCATATTAAGGTCAATTATCCTTAGCGTGCAGTGTTATTCTCGGGGCAGAGGCCAGTAGCTTTTGATCCTACACTTGGGGGTGTTTGTAGATCTCACAAAGTTTATGTAGCCTTGGATCACCTTCTAGCAATGTATCATTCTTCTTTGAGTGGGGTTGCAGATGATGGACCAGTAGCTAGTTTTCAGATTCCAGTAGTAGGGGATGATTCCCCGTGTTCAAATCAGAGTCCTGAGAAGGATTCTAAGGAATCCGCACTTTGAGTTTTTGGGACTCGGTAGGGTGTTTTGTATTTGGGGATTTATATCTCTATCTTTTTTGTAGGCTTCCAAGAGTAATCCTAGTTTTAGGGGAGGAGGATGTAATACCCACCTCTTAGTTTGCTTTTTATTTTTTGGATGTCGAACTCTTTTAGGCATTTTGATGTATGTGCAATTATTTCAGTTGATCTTGAGGATACTTATGTATTACATTTTAGTATATTCTTGATCCATTATTATCATATTGTATCATTTGTGTATATGTGATTTAGGGTTTTGTAATGATGCTTATGTATATGTTAGGATTTCATTTTGATTATGGTTTTCTGACAATACTGACCTTAGATTTATATGCACATGGATCATTGTATGTTTTGCATTATTGTTTGATGTACTTGGTATGGTATGGGACAAAGTCATAGTTACTTGCTTCGATGACATCACACAATAACCTAGTCTCAACCATTGTTTTCCACATTATATATGCATGTATGTTCATCTTTGTGATGACAGGTTTGTAGGTACTAGGCTACGTCTTCCCTAAATTGGCAGGAGTGAGTGTGCCCTATCGCAATAATCTCAATGGTAAGAGAGGGGAGATAGTTTTCAGGTCCAAATCCTATCCCAAACCTAATTGTCCTAGTTATTGGACAAGTATCTGTTTGACTACCCTTACCAAATTTGTATAGTTGACAGGAGTTCATGTATCTCTTTCCTTGAGCATGTTAGATTTTGCTTGCATTCGATTTCAGGTGCTTGATTTGATTATGTGTGTATTTTATCATGTTATTTATTTAATTGAATATTATTGCAATTAATTATTAAATATAGGGTATTTAATTAATTGAAAATTAAATTAAATACCTATGTTTAATTGAAAGGTTAATTAAAACGCAATTATTGAATATTTAATAAAAAATTAGAGTAAATCTGATTTCATGCTTTATTAAATAGTTAAATATTTAGTTGCATGGATTATTGTGCTTTAATTATTTAATCTATTTTATTTAATATTTTATTAATTACATGTGCAAGATTTTGTTGAAAAAGTATTTTCAAACTCAAATATTTCAACTTGATTTTAGGATTCAAAGTTGAGTTGTGGAATTAAAAGAGATGTTAAATATTTAAATATGATTTTCTCTCAACTTCAAGTGGAGTATTTGTAGGGATTGACTAAATGTTTTGTCATGAGGGTTTGCATGTTTAGGGGAAATTGAATCCCATTAGGAGGGAATTGGGGTTTCATTTTGTAAAAAAAATAAGTTTTGAAGATTTTGGGAGTTGGGTGTGTGTGCTTGGCTTTGGAGAAATTGAGGAATCTTGTGGCTGCTTGTTGGGTTGAGGAATTGTGTGAATTCATGGTTTGCATGTGCTTGGATCTTCATGGTTTCCAGATTGTGGTTGATTTGTGCTTAGAGGTTTTCAGGGTTTGCAATCTTCAAAGGCATAATCTTACTTCTCTTGCATTGGAATTAAGGTAGGTTTTGTGATCCTTAAAATAGGTTTCAATTTTTCAATCATGTGGCTTTCTATTTTTGAATAGATGCATGTTAAATCATTATGGTGAATAGGTGTTTGATTGATTATCTGTGATTTTGGGTATTTAGGTGTAGACGTCCAAAAATATTAATATTATTTTCCCTCTTATTCCTCTAACTATTTAATTTAATCAATTAAATGGTTTCATTTTATCAATAGTGTAAATACTATTCCAATGTATTTTATTTAAATACATTTGTCTCATGAAATTCCCTTTTTAATAAATTTCCATTTTTTAAATCCTCAATTTTCCTAATTCTTCTAAACCATAATTTATTCAAATTTGATTTGAATAATACCCTAAATCCTAGCTAAGAACCTATTAATCCTACCCTAAAGCCTACCCTATTCCTACCCTATTCCCATCACCTCATTTCCTAAGTATAATTCCCCACCTAACTATCCCTTAACTATGCTTAATGGGTGATTCCTAACCTTTTCAAGGCTAATGGAATGCTCACCCACATGGGGAAATTCTTTCCAAAATAAGCACCCATTCCTATTTAATTCCTTCTTACAATTTTGTCTCCCCTTTTGAAATATTGAGCTACTCAATATTAATGCTAATTTTGACTCAAAATTGGCCATTTTTTCAAGTCTATGTGTCTCCCATGTGGCTCTTATGTGGATGCCACATAGGTGCCACTTCATCCAAGCCTCTTCCTCTCTCCAAAAACCCTATAAATAGAGGCCTTCTCCTCTCATATTTTCATCT
>MU228519.1:1570396-1584253 GCA_018584345.1 Thuja plicata | reverse complement strand
AGTTGCACAACCTAGTATCCAAACTACACAGCAACCACAACCACAAATGTAGGGGGAAAATATTCTCATGGCACAACCACTGCAACAGTTTGCTAATCCTTTTATCCAACCCATGCAACAACAACAAACGCATTCTGCCAATTACATAGCCATGTCATCTTCCGTTGCATCACAAACAATTCCCCCTCCACAACAAGTTCTCACTGGGGGTATTCTACCATAAAACACTCATCCTCCATCTTATACAAGTGTGCAACAGGTTCCTCCCACCTATCCAATGCCTCAACAAATACAAGCATATTTTCAACAGTTGCAACAATCTTATCAAGCACTGACATCTCCTCAACTACAATATTCCCCTCAACCACAGCTTCCACCACAACAACCCGTATACATTGACCACCAACCATCATACCAAAAACCGCAATATCCCCCACAGAATCCCCCATTTTCACCATTCGATCCATATCAGGTTCAAGGAAATTCTACAATCATGATCAACAATCCTCCCCCATAAATCAATCATGAATGGGAGGAAATGAAGAATCCTCTCAAGGAGCTAAAGGTTGGGATAGAGGCTAAAAAATTTAAGTTTGAAGAGGTATGTCCTTATCCATTTGATCAATCTATCACTGCCATACCCTTCCCCAAGCACTTTGAGACCCCAAAATTTGATAAATATCGGGGGAAGGGCAATCCTATGAGTCACATGAAAGAATTCTACATGGCTTGTCAAGAGGTGGCCTATAGCGATAACTTCCTCATGAGACTGTTTCCCAAAAGCTTAGGAGGTGCCACTCTTGAATGGTTCTACAAAATCCCTTACGACACAGTCTCTACTTTCACGGAATTATCTGAAAAGTTTGTGGCCCAATATGCACATAATGTCAAAAATGAACTCTCACTCCTTGACCTATGCAATTCCAAACAAAAGGGAGGAGAAAGCCTAGTTGATTATCTTCAACACTGGCAAGGGCTTACTACCAGGTTGTCTTACCAACCCCTAGAGCAACATCTTATCAAAATCTTCATTAATAACCTTCATCCTAAGCATGCCTATCACATGCGCATGAACTGTATACAAACTTATCATGACATCAGAATCAAGGGTATGGACCTTGAATGAGGTCTCATAGAAGAAGGTACCATTAAGCATTACAAAGAATCCCAGTCTAAAAAACATAACAATGATCGATCACAATACTGGAAAAAGAACAAAAATGCGGTAACAGATGGAGCCACTGACACCAAACACATTCAAGTTGTGGTAGCTAGTCCTAATACACCTACCCAGAGTTATCAGCAAGCACCACCAATGTACCCTCAACCTCCCCCCATGTATCAACAACCCACTCTCACGTATCCTCAACCAACATATCAGCAAAACATGCACCCTCAAGGTGCGCCTATCTATCCTCCTCTAGGGACATCATATCAACACAACTACCAAGGTCCTCTGAATCAAACAAATGCTATATCAGTCACACATGGAAAACAAAGACCTCACGCTTCAAATATGCCACAACACATGTTTACCCCTTTGGGTGAACCTATATACATCATCTTCCGTAAGCTGGTCCAAGCTAACCAAGTCGTGTATCCTAAAATAGCCATTTGATGACTCAACTCTTAAGCCAGCCTGGTATAAAGACAACGAGTACTTTGAATACCATCATGTTATGGGACACACCACCCTCAAATGCATGAAGTTGAAACACTATATTTCGGATCTCATTGACCGCAAGGAGATTGAAGTGGACTCTCCTACCCAATCATTGCCAAACACAGGCCTTAAAATTTATCAAAATGCATTCCCTAAACACACTTTCGGTACAGGCCCAAGTAATCCTACTCAGTCCTCTGATCAGGGAAAGGGTAAACAAGTGGAAAACACCAATAGAAATATTATACCAATGCATATATCAACTATGATAATCTCATCGGCTGCATATCCCAAATCCAGTCCTCTGTCAATGTCATCCATGTCAGGGGTGTTGATAACCAATGTGCCATCACCACTCATAGAGGTAGGATAATAGTCACAAGTGTTGGTCCTACCCCATCTGCTAGGACCCAGTAAAACATTTTGGAACACCTAGGGAATACCCCAGCACAAATTTCCATCCTGGATCTTCTCCGTACATCACCCACTTATCAAGAGATCCTTAATAAATCCTTGCAAGAATCTCGTGTTCCCAGTGACATCAACCTCACTGAATTCCAAAACCTTTTCGGACACCTGTCTGCATCTTGTGGGGTCTCCTTTAGACCAATAGACATACCCTCCAAAGAAACTAATCATAATCTCCCACTCTGTATCGCTATCATGGTTAAAGATTTTTCCATCAAATGGGTCATGATAGATAATGGATCAGCCCTAAATCTGTGTACTCTCAAATTTATAAAATAGTTGGGTTGCACTGAGGTAGATATAACAAATGATGTCATCACAATAAAAGCATATGACAATCTGGAGCATACTTTTGAAGGCACAATACCATTGCCCATTCAAGTGGGCCCAGTTATCTAGGATACAGTGTGTCATGTTGTTGTTCTTGACCTCCCCTTCAACATTCTCCTTGGATGCCCATGGATTCATTCTATGCAAGCCATCCCATCCACCTATCATTAGTGCATCAAATTCCCATATAAAGGCACTGAGATCACCATATGCACAGATCCTAAGCCCTTTGCATAGTGCAATGCATTGGAGACATCCTTTCCACATTCCAATCATTGTCCCAGGATTGATATTGGCACTTTTGTCGCCAGCTCATCTCGAACTCATTCAGACCTAGAAACAATCCTCTCCTCCACCTTGTCCATGGTCAAGATCAACAACAAAGGTTGTGTTGAGTACACTTTATCTGATGCCTTTGCAGTTGGAGCACTGCCAATTGATCCTCACACTCAAGGCCGCCAGCCTAATCTAAGCAAAATAGATTCAAAGACAACCAAGGCACTACAATTTGGTTCTACCACTTTTATATCAAAAGGTACTTTGACTGGCTAGGAAATGGCACCAAACATCAACCAATGGCTATATAAAGATCCACCACCCAAGGACACAAATTGCCTCAATTACTTCAAAGATAAGTACCCCGCAACGCACAAACTGGTGACAGAAAAAATGGAACTACCGAGGAGGTGGCCTTGGTTATGAAGAGCAAGGAATGAAAGATCCTATTATACCTACCCAACTAGAAAAGCACCTAGGCCTTGGTATGGGCTCTGACATGAATGGGGGCACCAATGATTTCATCAACTATTCCTCTTGTCCATCCCTGGGCGAAATCGCTGACATCAAAGATATCCCAGAAGAGAAAGTTGTGAGAGCTTATGATGATGTTTTTGATGATGAAACCTTCCTGGGAAATGTTGTCCTACAAAAAATTTCCATCCTCTTCATTGACCTTCCCCTCCACCATCCTAAACTCATAGACTGGGACCAACCAAGTGTCATACACATTGACGAGTTCCAACATGAGGATGCGCTCCTCAGCTTTATGGGAGCAATTGAGCAAAGCAGTGACTGGGTGCAAGACTCAGCATATGTCTACAAACTAGAACCAAAGGCATACTTTGGGGAAGAGGAGAACTTTAGCCACAAAAATGACACAGAAAACAAAAATAAAAAAGAGAAAAATTGATCCCCTAGCGAAAACCCCTCTGGGGTGCTATCTCATCATAAAAAAAATAAAAAAAAAAGGGTGTATCCCCTGCTGAAAACCTCTCTGAGGTGCCAAAGGATGAAGATTCTCCTCTTCCTCTTATTTGAGATTACAGGCCTGAATAGTCATCAATTCTCATTGAAGAAGCAAAACCTGTTAACCTGGGTACCAAATAAAATCCTGCCATCACATACATAGCAACATCTTTGACTGAAGCAGAAGAAAGTGATCTTGTCACTTTATTAAAGGAATCCATTAACAATTTTGCATGGTCTTACTCCCACATGCTAGGGTTAGATCCCAACTTGGTGGTTCACCATCTAGTAGTGGACCCGAACATCAAACCTGTTAAGCAAAAGCTCAGAAAGATGCACCCTAAAGTGGTGCTACTTGTCAAAGCGGAGCTAGAAAAATTACTCCAAGCCAAGATCATCCTCCCCATTGACTATTTTGACTGGATCTCTAATATGGTGCCCGTCTCTAAGCCTAATAAATCAATCAGGATATGTACAGATTTCAGATATCTCAATAAGGCATGTCCCAAGGACGATTTCCCCTTGCCAAACATAGACATGATTGTGAATCTCATAGCAGGACATGAGATGTTTTCACTCATGGATGGATTTTCTGGATATAATCAGATACGTATTGCAGAAGAAGATCAGCATAAGACAACATTCACAACCCCTTAGGGCACCTTCTACTATAACATGATGCCTTTTGGCTTAAGAACGTTGGTGAAACCTATCAAAGAGCCATGACTGTCATTTTTCATGACATGATTCACAAGATCCTTGAAGACTATGTGGATGATATCTTGGCAAAATCAGTAAAAGGGGAAGATCACCTAAATGTTTTGGAATGTGTCTTTGACAGAATTGGACACTACTGCTTAATGCTCAACCCTAAGAAATGTGTCTTTGGAGTCACATCAGGGAAACTCCTAGGGTTTATTGCAGATGAGGCATTTAAATTGATCCAAAGAAAGTACAAGCTATCATAGAGTTGTCTCCACCAAAAACACTCTGACAGCTACGTAACCTCCAAGGAAAGCTACAATCTGTGCACTATTTCATCTCTCAACTAGCAGACAAGTGCCAACCATTCACTCATCTCCTGCACAAAGACACCACATTTAAGTGGGATCCTCAATGTCAGAAGAGTTTTGATAAATCAAAGAATACTTGGCTAATCCACCCATCTTGGTACCACCTGTACCTAGTCGACCACTCATCCTATACATTTCTGCTACTACAATAGCAATGGGGGTGCTCCTTGCCCAATTGGATGATGAAGGCAAAGAAAGAGATATTTATTATATCAGTCAAACTTTAGTGGGTTATGAGCTCAATTATTCTCCTATGGAGAAAGCATGTCTGGCAGTGGTCTTTGCCACTCAAAAACTTTGCCACTACATTCTTAGTCACACAACCAAGCTCATTTCAAAGGTGGATCCTCTCAAGTACCTACTCTCCAGGCCTACACTTACAGGTCAAATGGAAAAATGGGTTATGTTGCTAAGTGAATTTGATATTCAGTATGTCGACAGAAAAACCATTAATGGGAAAGTCATTGCCGATTAGCTAGTTGAAGCACCTTTGGTAGATGCATATCCTTTGGTCATAGAATTTCCAGATGAGTATTTATACATGATAGAAGAACAACCAACGTGGCAACTCTATTTTGATGGGTCCTACACAGCTCATGGCGCAGGGGCAAGAATACTTTTTGTCACACCTCAAGGTGACTACATCCCCATGTCATTCAAATTGGGATTTCCCTACACAAACAACATTGCAGAATATGAAGCACTAATCACAAGACTCTGCATGGCGATAGAGTGGAACGTCACAGATATCCAGGTCTTTGGAAATTCCCAACTCATCATCAAACAAGTCTTGGATGAATATCAAACCAAAGATGACAAATTGATGCCATATAAGCAGATAGTTGACAAGCTGAAAGAACACTTCCTCCACTTACAGATAACACAGGTACCACACTTGCAAAAAAAAGTTGTTGATGCAATGGCCATAATTGGCTCCCTTCTCAAGATTCCTCATGAGTCTACGCAATATGAATTCTTAGTTGAGAAACTACATGCTCTCACTTATGAGAACGATGAATCAAATCATGTATGTAGCTTGGTTGGTCCCCAGTCCCCGTGGTACCATGATATCCAAGATTACTTACAAAATGGTATCATATCTCCTCATCTCACTACAAACCAATGCCAAAAATTTATCCACAAAGCATCCCATTACACCCTCGTAGCCAATACCCTTTATCATCAAGGTTATCACAACATGCTCTCTAGATGTCTAGATGAAAACAAAGTTGCCCAGGCTTTACAAGAAGTACATGTTGGAATCTGTGGTACCCACATGAGTGACATGGTCCTAGCCAAGAAACTTCTATGTACAGGGTACTATTGGCCTACAATGGAACATGATGCTTGTGAGTTCATTTAAAAGTGCCTACCTTGTCAACAACATGCTAATTTGATCCATGCTCCTACTCAAGACCTCAGACCCATCGCACCTCCTTGGCCCTTCTCTTATTGGGGTTTTGACCTCGTTGGTAAGATTACTCCCCTCTCTTCTGAAGGCCACAAGTACATAATCATAGCTACGGAGAACTTTACAAAGTGGGTAGAAGAAATTCTGCTCACACTCACTACTGGTGTCCAGATATCCAAATTCATCCTCTATCATATTGTTTTCCACTTCGGCATACCCTCCACCATCTTCACAAATCATGGTACACCATTTGAAAATCACAGGTCAGTGATCTATGTGCTCGCCTCCATATCCATCACTGTTTCTCCAGTCCCTATTTCCTGCAAGGTAACGACCAAGCTGAGGCAACTAATAAAACCATCCTCAAAATCCTCAAGAAATTTATCAATGATATTGGTCGTGATTGGCATCTCCAGATCAATCCTGCCCTCTGGGAATATCACACTTCCTACCGTACTCCTACTGGCACTACTCCCTACTCCCTAGTCTACGGTGCTGAAGCAGTCTTACCAATTGAGTTTGAACTACCCTCCCTCCGAGTATCACTAAGAGGCCTGATTGATGATGAAGATTACCGGGTAGCACAACTCACACAGCTGGATCTCCTAGATGAGAAGTGCCAGCAAGCTTATGATCACCTAATTTTTTACCAGAATAGACTCAAGCGGAACTATAACAAGAAGGTCCACCAACGCTAGTTCCAGGTAGGGGACCTTGTGCTAAAAGAAAATTAGAAAGTGGGTACTGATCAGGAAAAGAAAGGCAAGTTTGAAGTCACCTGGAAAGGCCCATATGTTGTCACTGCATGCTTTGATTCTAGGGCATATCAACTCTCTACTCTATAAGGAGAGCCATTGAATGATCCTATCAACATCATTCATCTCAGACGCTTCTATGCCTGACAGCTAGATGTTCATTCTAGTTATCTGAGAAAATCCAAAAAAAAAATACTAAAAAAGTCCTGAAAAAAAAGCACAAAAACAATGTAAAACAATACTAAAAAAAATCTCTAAAAAAAAAAAGAAGCTGAAAAAATGGTTGTCCCAATGAAAACCTGGTAAACAGGCACTTGGGCAATATCAAAAAAATCAAAAAGATCCAAAAAAATCACAAAGAAAAATAAAGAGAAAAACTTTCGTCCAATGGTGAAAACTTGGCAATCAGGCACCTTGGACAAGTATGGGTGATGAAAACCTAGAAACAGGCATCACACATAGTGGACCTTTCTATTATCTATCAAAATCTCATTTCCTTCCATCACCAACACCACATCTCCACTAATCTCCGTATTCCCTATATTCCCTAGGTGCTCGCATATCATACGCACTAGTCCACAATGATATTCCTATCTCGTATCCTGAGCTTTTGTACACATAATCTTGTATATTATGGTCCATACATTATATGATCCCAAACCCTGAGCATCAGTCCTATATATTTTTCATATCTTGGGTTACTCCTTGTAAGATCCTACATTGGTTCTACAGTTTGCTTGTAGTGCACATTTGATCAATCAACTCGGTAAATGCCATCTTTCTGGAAATGAGTCTTGAGGATGTATCCTTCCTCTCATCAACTTAAATCTAGATCATTGTCATCTTTTGATTCTTGCAAGATGTATCTTTCCTCTTGGACTAATCAATCAGCATATGCAACTATTACGCGCATCAAGATAAGTAATATGATCCAATCAAATCTTGGCAGCAACCTTTGTACATAATCACTTGTAATTAATCCACTCAGTTTGATCTTTGTACATTCGTGACACATTCCATCTTCCCGCCATCATGCTAACATCCTGAGTCGTCATCCTACTAACATTCTCTACCCGATCCTCCATAGTCCACCCATCTAGTTTATCAGTTGATTGTGACACACACAAACAAAATATATATAGGTGAGTCCCATTGCACCCATTACATCCATTTTGTCTGTTGCCTTTAGTATCATTATTGCATCTTTCATTAAGATTCAGTTACATTATTAGTCATTTTAGATTCATTAAACTCGTTAGATTCATCATTAGATTGCATCAAATCCATCATTCAAGTCACATTGTTCATTATTAAATTGCTTTAATCATCATGTCAATAGTTAGTATCATTTTAGAACTTTGCATTATTAATCAATTATTTAGCTTGCATTGTTAAATTCATTTTAGATTCATTTTATCATCTTGCATTGTTAAATCCACTTAAGCATTCATTTTATCATCTTGCATTGTTAATCCATTTTAGATTCATTTTAGTCTTGCATTGTTAAAAACATGTACATCTTGCATAATTAAGTCATTTTAATCATTAGATTCATTTTTTGTTAAAACATTTAGATTTCATTGTTCACTCATTTACACATTCATTTTAGTCTTGCATAGTTCATCCATTTTTTAATTCATCTTACATTCATCCATTTGTTCACATTATTACAACATTTAGATTCATGTACCACTTGCATAATCAATTCATTTAGATTCATTTTAGTCTTGCATTTGTTAAAACATCATTTAGGTTCATTTGGCATGCATAAAACATTAGCATATATATATTGCATACATCATAAAAACACATCACATCCTACATCCACACACGTCAGTACATCATATATATATAATCATCATCCATCCTACATAAGTCATACATCATATATATATATAATCAAGACATCTATATACATCACATCCTGCAAGCATCAAATGTCAGTAATCATATAGTCATATGCATCAACACATCATATAGATCATATATCATAAGCATCATAAGAGTCCTTATCATATATATATATATATATATATATCATTGTCTGTTAATAAAATACATCACGTGCACCTCAGTGCCAATATACATGTATAATCTCAAAACTACAAAACTGTGTGTCATCCGATCCTCTGATGAATCATACTGGTGGCTATGATGATCCACCTCCCTTCCCTGGTAGTGGACGTGGTGGCATCCCCACTGATCTCTGCGACACTAAAGTTTGCACTATGCTTTGAGAATGAGACCTCTTTGAGTAGTCTCGTCTCTGTCTCTCAGGAACTAGCTGATGATATAGTGCTCTATAATGGGATGCCTCCTTACCTGCCCTGCTCGCATCTCTATGAGTTGCAAATGCCTCAGCCACCACCTACCCAACCCCGCCCGCTATAGCTACCTGCTTGGTGATGTCACGCTCCACCCTGTACACCTCTGCCCATCACAATGTTGCATCCCTCTCTGAGGTCAATGAAAAAATCTACTTTTTAGCCTGCTCCATCTGCAGGGTTAGTGTATCCAACTGGCCTGTAAGAGTACCTATCTCGGTACGCAGCTCCCCAGCATCTTGCGTCAGATCTACCATAGAAAACTCTCTTGAGTCCACTTGGTCCTGTAAGGTGTCCAGTGCACCCTGTACCTTGTCAGACTGTGCTATCTCTGCAGTCACTAACCCCTATATCCAGGAAATCTTTGCATGCAGACTCACGTCAGACACTGCCACCATGTCTAGTAAACTTCATAGTCTCATGCACTTTGTCTGAAGACTGTCTCACTCTGTGATGACAGTATCATAGGTCTCCTATGCTACATACCCTATGGGTGGCCCTTGTGGCCCCTATACCTGTGGTGGCATTGGTGGTGCCTGCACCTATACCTGTGCCTGATCTTGTCCCTGTGCTAGTGGGGGCCCCTGTGGCCCCTGATCCTATACCTGTGCCCCTGTCTGAGGTCTCACCTGTCTTTACAGCCTCCTCCTTTTACCTACTGTTGAGGTCTCAGGGGCATCCCTGATATCTATTTTTTCATCCACATCCAGGTCCCCTATCAGTTTCTCATGAGTAGCCACTTGGGCTGGGTCTGTCAGTCTCACTGGTGTGTGTGCAGCCCACCATGTTGCGTACTCTGGGGTCATCCCTGCATCTGTGATGTCTGACCATACCACAAAATCTAGCTATACCATGTCCCTCTAGGATTCCCTCACTGTGAGAGCATTTGTGTACCTCCCCCACATCCCTACCTCCCTGGTGACATGAGGATGTAAGGCATCCTCTGCCACCACTCCCTGTTGTAGCCCAAACTGTCGCATGACCCTGGCTGGTCTGTACCTCTCTATCTAGTGGATGGTCCTCCCTAGTAGAAAGCAATTAGTTTGAATGTATGATAGGTATAAAAAGTCTTCAAACCTGTCCTCCACCCTTGTCACCTAGTCCATAGCTCCCCATGGCTTGCATAACCTATATGGGGTCCAGCGAAAAACCTGTACCTCATCTAAAAGCCGCCGCCAATATCCAGTCTGGCCAACGGAGGTGTATCTCAAAGGGAGCCTGTATCTACAGGCATAAGGCTCCCCAGGCTATCATGACTCCCTGACTCTCATGTTATGTATGTGGAGCCTAATCAGACTCAATTTCTTTTGGCGCGGTTTCCCCCCAGACATATCTATTTGAGCCCCTAATAATATTGTAAAGGGTCAACCATTGATTTTCTATTAGTCAGAGTATTTTTTGCCCTAATTAGGTTAGGTCAAATATTCTCATGAAAAGGGCTTAGGGTTTTGAGATTTCAATGTATGAGGGATTTTCATAGCTTCTTGTGACAGTATTAAATTGCAGGTTTCAGATTGTAATCGCTGGATAATAATAAAAAAATTGGACTCGCTGTTGGTGGACGTAGCCCAGGGATTGGGTGAACCATGTTAAATCTCTATGTCATTTATGTTCTCTTTTGTGTTTATATTTTCATTTTTCTACTTATTATTCTAACATCTCATAATTCAAAACACTGCAATGTGCTCCCAAGCCCACACTAACATCAAGGTCACCCCGGTACCCATGTTGTGTGCCTCGTAGTACGCAGCCATGTGTAGATCATGGTATAACTGTCCTAGGACAACATACCCCCAGCAATAAGAGGTCCCCTCCTCCAAGATCTGTGCTAGCGCCCATGACCATCCCATGCCAAAACTGTGTCCCACCAGATCTGCTAACATACGCCCCCTGATCAGTCCCACAATATAAAGAGCTATCTGTCTCAATCTCCTGTCAACTGCTGGCTACCAGGGCATCAAAGTCTGGTATATCAGAATCTACCTCATCAGTCGCCTGAAAGCAATCTTCATATAGTGGTCACTATCCTCCAAACGATATCGAGGAATTTCCCCTTAGATAGGTATCCACAAAATCTGCCAGATGTCCTCCAAAGTAATGGTTGCCTCTCCTGTAGGCAAGTGAAAGGTGGTGGTGTCACTTTGCCACCGCTCGATCAACGCGGTCATCATCCCATTGTGTGCCCGTAGCCTAGGCCAACGGGGCACATAGTCCAACCCAACTACAGCCAATAAGCCCCAATCATCCTCCGTCAGTTGTGGCTCCAACTCCATGGTAGGAGGCCAATGCTCTCGCGATCCCAATGGTGGGAACTGCTCTTGCAAGAATTCCTAAAGTCGACCATGTCAGTCACCTTTTCTTCTAGTCCTAGTCTAACCCTTCCCAAAGTGGGGCATCTTGTCCCTAGGTCTTATGCTGACCCATCCTCGGCCCCCACTGGGTCTCCCCATTTCCCTCCCTCTCAACATTTGCCCTTTTAGGTGCAGACGTCGATTTAGCCAGAAACATCAGCGTCTCCGATGCACATTCCAGCAGACCATCGTCTTCGAAGACGCGAGTCTGGGTCTGGCGTCTTCAAAAACGCCGGTCTAGCACCATCGCCTCCATAGACGTTGATCCAGGGATCGATGTCTATGAAGACATTGATCCAGGGATCGACGTCCTCACAGACGCCGGTTCAAGAACTAGCGTCTCCGGTCTGCAATTCCATTTTCCCCTCATTAATGCCTTGTCTCCCCCCAAAGCATTAAATAACTTCAATAATAATAAATGCGAGGTCTTGGATAGCTGATTCACCAGTACCAGTCGCTCGACGGGCCTCCCATGTGTGCGTACGCGCTCTCCAAGCTGCCCCTTCATCCTCTCTTTAGCCATCTTTTCACTCCAGAGCTCAGATTTCCCTATTCACTATTCACAAATGACCTTCTTTAACCACCCCAGCCCCTCTTATAGCCCCCATTTTCTCTGAAATTTTTTTTCCACCCCCGTTTCCCCCCCTGTGTATATTTTTGTATATATCGTCCTATTGTATAGTTTGAATACGCATAAAATCTCAAAAATATTTAAAAATCATGAAAAATCTAAAAAATTTCAAAATTCCAAAAATTCCAAAAATATCAAATATTCTCAAAAAGCATGCAATAAACACTTCATTCTTTCTGCATTGTTCTAGATCTTAGTTTTCAGCAATGTTTTGACTCATGCAACTGCACAATGTTTTGCACAAAATCAATTTTGTGACTGATTGTCCTTGCTCTCCATCCTGTTTACAACTTTTGCCAGTGAATCTATTTTATAAAATCAAACCCAATCTTTGCCCGTTAGGATGCATCTTTCCAGCATCGGCTATCAAATCCTTCATCACATCAATCCTATTCATGATGAGAACTTTGGACCGAATGACTTCTTGGTCATAAGGCCTTCTTTATTGATTTTATCTTTTTGTGTCAGTTAAATCCTACTCACCACTACCTCGATCTACTATATCTTGGTGTGTTGTGACTAGTTGCTACTGATACATGCATCTTTTGCAGTGTGCTTTTGTTTAAGTGTCTAGTCCACACAAAGGAATCTTGTCATTTGTGTTTTCTAACACCTGATGCATATCTCCTCTTGCAATATCAAAATCGGATGTGCTCTCCACACTTTTACATACAAATGGATCCCCAATGCTCATTAGTTGCATTTAATTTCATCTCATTTGCATTCTTAATTGCATTTCAGAAGGCTTCTATTTATTTCCTCCTTCCTTTCCTTTCGCCCATTGCGTCCTTTTTTGAGAAAATCCCACAACATTTTCCTCATCGTGTTATTTTCTTAAGGGGGCACAACCCCGTACCATCATTGCTTTAGCACGACTCCTAGAAACCCTCTTCCTCTGGGGCAACTCATTTTTTTCTTTGATGAAATGTCACTTGCGATGCCACAACAAAGAGGGGCAAAATGTAGACGTCCAAAAATATTAATATTATTTTCCCTCTTATTCCTCTAACTATTTAATTTAATCAATTAAATGGTTTCGTTTTATCAATAGCGTAAATACTATTCCAATGTATTTTATTTAAATACATTTGTCTCATGAAATTTCCTTTTTAATAAATTTACATTTATTTAATCCTCCATTTTCTTAATTCTTCTAAATCATAATTTATTCAAATTTGATTTGAATAATACCCTAAATCCTAGCTAAGAACCTATTAATCCTACCCTAAAGCCTACCTTATTCCTACCCTATTCCCATCACCTCATTTCCTAAGTATACTTTCCCACCTAACTATTCCTTAACTATACTTAATGGGTGATTCCTAACCTTTTTAAGGCTAATGGAATGCTCACCCACATAGGGAAATTCTTCCCAAAATGGGCATCCATTCCTCTTTAATTTCTTCTTACAATTTTGTCTCCCCTTTTGAAATATTGAGCTACTCAATATTAATGCTAATTTTGACTCAAAATTGGCCATTTTTCAAGTCTATGTGTCTCCCATGTGGCTCTTATGTGGATGCCACATAGGTGCCACTTCATCCAAGCCTCTTCCTCTCTCCAAAAACCCTATAAATAGAGGCCTTCTCCTCTCATATTTTCATCT
>MU228519.1:1535842-1560481 GCA_018584345.1 Thuja plicata | reverse complement strand
GAAGATTCCAAACCTGTTGGAACACCGATGGCTACTGGATGCAAATTGACAAAGGAAGACAAGACAACAGAGGTAAATCAGACTTTGTACAGATCAATGATAGGAAAACTCATGTATGTTGTACACATTAGACCAGATATTGCACTTGCAGTAGGAATTGTTTCTAGATTTTCTGCTAACCCCAAGAAATCACATATGACTGCTATGAAAATAATTCTAAGATATCTAAAAAATACTGAGGAATTTGGCTTATGGTATGGAAGAGAAGGAAAATTTGAACTAAAAGTGTTTATCGACACTGATTGGGCTGAAAATCTTGATGACCGGAAAAACACAATTAGAGGAGCATTCTTTATGGGTGACAGACTTGTCACATGGATTAGCAAGAAGCAAGGATGCATCTCTCAGTCTACTATAGAAGAAAAATATGTTGCTGCTACTGCAAATTTGTCAAATATTGCATGGATCAAAAAGTTGCTGGAAGGTATGCATATGAAGATCTCAGAACCAGTGATTATCTATTGTGATAACACCAGTGCAATAAACATTTCCAAGAATCCATTCATGCATGCAAAGACTAAACACATTGCAATCAAGTATCATTATTTAAGAGAACAAGTTGAAGAAAAAGAGGTGATACTTGAATATGTGCAATCAAAAGAATAATTGGCCGATATCTTCACCAAGCCACTGTCCAAGGATACATTTGAGTATTTGAGAAACAGACTAGGGGTCAAACCCATGTCTACCAATCAGTAAAGGACTGAAGGCTGCATCAGCCATATATTATCAAAATATCATTCATGTTGATGCAAGCAAAAGATGAACTTCAAAACTACATCTATATACAGAAAGGTATATATCAGAACTGAGCACCAGAGCATATTGTTGTATTGCTGATGGATAAGGGAAATTCAAGGAATATACTATGGAAACAAGAAAATAGTTGTTTGACATAAATGTCAGATATTTGTAAAATATTTGTTTGGCATTATTGTCAAAGGGGGAGAATGTATCCATATTATCATCAGAAACTATTCATTATCAGATTACTCCAAATAGGGAGAGATCATATCCATAGGGAGGGAATTTGTATGAAGAAATCATATACAAAGGGAGAGTTGCTGACAAAAGATAGAGACATCAAAAAGGAAGAAAAGTAAAGAGAGAAATTGAAAGAAAAAGAGAACATAACACATCAGAAGAAGAAACACAGAAAGCTGCAAGAATCAAATCTAAGCTAACACAGAGCTTATCAGCGGTTAGACATTTTTTTTCAGTTATCAAAACAAAGTGTTTGGTAATTTGATGAATCTCAACAATTGTATTTCATATTGTATTAGAAATAGTATAGTGTGATAATATAGTATTTTTCTATCAATGACAAAGGGAGAGATTGATGACATGTAACTGATTGAATGTTTGATAATGTTAACTTGAAGATGATGCAAGACATTAAAATAGTTAATGGCTTATATTGTCATTGATGTCAACTTGATATCATCTATACAGTCATGTACATAATGCAAAATACTTCAAAGAATCAATGGAATAGAGATTATGCTTTCAACAATGCATAAAAGTCAAGTATTCACTAAGTGACAGACAACACCAATGGAGTGCACACTATCGGTAAAGGGAAAGTAAAAGTCACAGTGATGCCCGATGAGTAGATGACAGTGGTGCCTGATGAAACAAAATCCTATGATGCCCAATGGATGGAGATCCCAAAGCTAACTAAAGTAACACGGACGGAACTGGCAGTTGTCACTGATGACAAACTATAGAGTTGACTGACAGAATAAAGAGTTACGAAAATGAAAAAACATCTAGCTATCAGAGCTTAAGGATAGACTTAACTGGTTTTTTTATTTTTTTTATTCACCCAGAGTTAAGTAATTGATTTAAAGAAGATTTATACAGTTGGCAAGAAGATAACTATGAGATAAATCAAGATTTAAAGCCGTAAATCAGATTGGTTGGATTGTTTTTCACGCCAAGAATCAAGAATCAAGAATCAAGAATTAAGGAATATCATGTCTATATAAGAGGCAAGCATAATTCATTTCTATAAGCAGTCAGATACATGGAAGGGGAGTGAAAAGAAAAAGGATGCTAAAGAGAAACTAATGAAGGATAACTTCATATAGTCCTGATCAATCAAGCTGAAGGAGAGCTACAGAATTCTGTAGACACTGATGAACAGTGCAGCACAGCATCATAGAGTAGAAAGTGTGGAGCACAAAGAATTGAATTGATACATTGATCAAAGAGGTATTGTACTTAAATAGATCTGAAAATTTGCAATTCAAGTTGCATTAGAAACAGGTCATAATGTTTCAGTTTAACCATTGAAGCATCAAGTCTCTTAATAGAGTAGGACTTAACCGTCTTCTATAATTGAGGTATATCCTAACAGATTTCCAAAAAGGTTGATTCATGAAAGTAGCATTGAATTTGCATAAAGCCTATTGAAAGCCTAAGAAGAAGGTTGATTCAAGGATGGTAGCAAGATTTTCATAAAGCCTATTGATAGTCTAAGAAGGAGGCTGATTCAAGGATGGTAGCAAAATAGATTCCAGATACTAAGTGACAACCTATGTATAAAAATCCTCTAACAAGGTCGCACTTAACAGTGTGTTTGTAACCTTTAACTGGGTTGGCTCCTAACAGGGCTCACTTCAGAAGAGTGAAAATTTGGGGTACCGGTCCTAGTGGTTTTTTCCTTAATAGGGTTTCCACTTTAAAATCCACGTGTTATATGTGTATGGTTTATTACTTTATTGTTTTACATTTCACATATGCATTTCTAGATTGATTGGTATACTCTGCATATTTACTTAGTATCAGTAAAGAGTTTTTACTTCTTATTGGTTATCAAGGAGAATAAGGACAGACAAGGTAAACTGATAGACAGTTCATTATTTCAAGTATTTTATGGCATGCATCTTGTAGGGACTTAATAATCTGAGGTGTATAGATTGGTGGTAAAGGATTAAAGGATAAATGTTTGAGGCCACTTATTCATCCCCCCCCCTCTCAGTTATTACTAACAGGGTTGCAATCTTCAAAGGCATAATCTCAGTTCTCTTGCATTGGAGTTGAGGTAGGTTTTGTGATCCTTAAAATAGGTTTCAATTTTTCAATCATGTGGCTTTCTATGTTTGAATAGATGCATGTTAAATCATTATGGTAAATAGGTGTTTAATTGAGTTTCTGTGATTTTAGGTATTTAGGAAACCCTTAGATCTTATATTTTCATTGTTTATTATTATTTGGCATAGTCCAGTTATGCTATCCAGATTTCATTGAAAAATTCTTCCTATAACTCGTAGAAAATAAAAAATCAATCTAGACTATAGTTTAACTATATAGTGTTGAAAAAAATAAATTTAATGGTGGAAGAAAATCAATTTTGGTTTGGAAGAAATCGATTATTCTCAAAAAAAAGAACTCTCTGGTTTATTAAAAAAAATATACAGAGCTGAAAAATTCACCAGCAAAAAGACAAAAAAGAAATGGAGACAAAAATGTATTTACCTTCTTAATTTCCATTTTCAGAAATTAAGTAAATTAAAAAAAAAACCTCTATGTTAAAAGATTTCTTTTTGAAAAATTGTTTAGGAAAATGAAATTTATTAAAAAATATATTACTTGTTTTTTAAAAAAAAAAAAACGTGCGGCATGTTTTGGTTTTAAAAAGAATTTTTTTTTTTAATAAAAAATTTTTAAAATGTGTTGGAGGGCGGGTGGCAGGGGCAACCGCACCCCCTATCCCTATCTCTAAGGGGACCACATGACAGTTCCTTGTTGTGGGAGGCAGGGCCTGCCTTACGACAGGTACCCTGCCGCCGCACGGCAAGGACTGCTGGCGGAACTCCCAAAGGCAGGCGGTAGTGGTAAATTGGAGGGGGTGGGGCCACAGGGACCCCCCCATATTATATATAATTTTGTTTTATATTGTTTTTGTTTATTAAGTTTAATTTATTAAACTTTGTTTAATTTGAATTTAGTTTATTTAAATTTTGTTTAAATCTTTAAATTAGTTTAGTTAATTTTAAATTGATTTATGATTAAATTCAAAATTAATTTATTATTAATTTTTAAATTAGTTTAGAGTTAATGTTAAATTAGTTTATGGGCAATTTTTAAAATTGTTTTAAATTACTTAATTGGTGAAATGAGAATTTTTATAAAAAAAAAAAGGAATTATTTTTCTGAAAATGGGGAATTAATATTTTTTTATTAATTTATAAGCCAAGGGGGTTTTATTTTGTCACTGTTATAAATTGACTAGTGTTAATCATCAGATCCTATGGTGTTAACTAATTATTAGAGATATTATTGAACGATTAATATTGATGTTTAAGTGCACCTAAGAATTTTATAATTTTATAATTATAACTAAAATTGGTAATTATTTCCTAGATGTATTTGTATGTTGTTTTTATTAATAGATCTATAGGAAAGGTTAACATTTTACCAATGTGGAATATTTAATTATTGTTGGATAGTAATTTTAGTGGATAAATGAATTTGCATGATTAGGGATTATAAATTTGTTTATCCCTACATTAACATTGTACTTAATTTAATGCATTCTGAATATGAAATTATTGTACCATGATGTGTTTTGGGTGCGTGATTTAGTGAATTGTATGTTCTTCTATGTTATCATGCTTTCGAGTGCCTGTTGGGCTAGATGACCCTTAGGACATAAATCTAGAGGTTTTAGGATTGTACTTTCTGTATGGTATTATTGTGATGTCAATTGTGTTTTATGAAGATGTCATAATCCTGATTTCTTAGACCCAACCTAATTTTGTTATGATGTATTGTTTGGTCTTGTGAGGACTCTGTGGATGTTTTATGGTTATTGAGAACCTATGTGCTCCTGAATAGGCAGGATGTGATTTGAGTTGTGTTTTGTACCATATGTATATATTGGTTATCATCCTTTGGAGGATGCATTGTATTGTTTATTATGTATTATTACATACCCTACGACTTGTGCAGTGGATGTTGATTAGGTAGTATACCTTATGGTATCAGATGTATATTTAATCTTGTAATATGAGATGTATGTTATTGGATTCAGATTATGTAACCTTTATGTTAATTCTTTATTATTGTTAATCGTAGATTAGTTTGTTTAAGTAATTCTACGTTAAGGAACCCTCAAGAAATGTTATCTATGTATGAGTTGTATTTCATGTATGTCATGTACTTCATTGTGTTGCATCTGCATTGTTATCATTATTGTTTGTAAACATTTTAAAATAAAATTATTCCATGAACTTAGTGTCATGTTTAGGTTAAGTTCTCCTGGATTCCCTGGCGAGGCATTACAATTAATCTTAACAGAAAGCGTTTTGTCATCTCAAAAAATCTTTGGCTAATTTTAATAAGAGGAAAGCTTTGAAGAAACCTTTCATAAAATTGTGATTGAGACCTATCTAAATAGTATTTTGGATGTGGCTCAAGATTTCTAAAACTAATTCACCTTCTAACAATATCGCTTTGGTTGGGTGAAACCCTTGTGTTGTCATGCCAAACATTTGCAATTATTGCCCTTAATGCATCAACGACAACCTTGTCCTTATGTGGGAGTCTGCCTGAGAATTCCCAAAGATAATTATTGTTAGGATCCTCAATTTTCTCTCACCTCTCTAAGGCATTGAGTAATGTTGTTCTACTTATCCTTAATGAATTTCTTGTTTTTCTTATTAAATAATTTTTTAAATTTTCTTTCCCATTATGGCTGATATGAGGACACGTCAAGTAACATTAGCATCTTTAGTACATGATTTTGAACCAATGGATTGGTATGCATCAAATAGATTTCTTATAATGGTTCTTTTACTATTATTTTTAGATGTTCTTTGTTAGGACTGCAAAATTTGGTTTCCATGGTGCTAAATCCTACCTATTTTTTTGCTATGTCTGAGCCATGTTCTTTATCCCTAATTTTATTTTGGTCCAGCTCTTAGTTCCTTTTTTTTCTAAACCCTAAGTCTCTAATGCCTCTTATTTTCTTGCATTACCTTTTTGGGAGCCACTTAAGTATTTTTAAACCACGTTCCTTAAGTTGTTGTGTGGGGGACCTTTCCTTTTTAAGCCCTAAGTCCTAACGAGGCCTGTGTATTAATTTTTCCTAAGTCTAAAGTCCCCATGGTATCTTATTCTTTTAAAGTGTTGGGAAGATTACTTTTAAACCAACAGCAAGCATGATGCCTTGAACAAAATATTCAGCAAGGATAGCCATCAAGGAATCATCCCTGAATGCCAAGTGTCCATCCTGAGATTCTGGGGCCGACATCTTCAAAGTTAACAGTGAGAACGACTGGCAGACAAATTTTTTTTGATCCAATGGTGGGTGCAATCGCATGAATGAAATATTTGAGTAGGTTATTCTACAAGGCATCGTGCCTATATGACATGTGGTTAGTGGCGGGACATGGCCAGGGCTAAAGGAGGATAAAGGTAAGTCAAGTCACTTTTTATTAGATCATGGGCACAATCCTGTGAATAGAAGATGCATGTTTTGTATTCATCGTAGGATCATGCCTAGCTAACAAGTGTCCATCAGAGATCTTTCCCAAGTGGGGCCGAAAGATAAAGCATCGAGCAGATCTATTTTAATCTAATTGTTGTCGTGACTCTGCTAAGAAAAGTTGCACATGGTTTTATTCATCCCAGGAGCACGCTTGAGTGAGACGTGTCCAAGTGATAAGGGTAATTTATAGTGCCAATAGAGTAGTGCCATGTGGACATGTGGGTATTTGTTATCTATGTCAGTTTGTTCTTTTTCTTTGTGCCTAGGTAATTTAAAGGGAGATCGACGGTTGCATTTTAAAGATAAATAGGATTGCGGTCTGGACCATCGATGGGGTTTTCGAGCCAGGGGTGACTATTGGAATGAGTGTTATTTGAATATTTAAATATTTCCAAAGGTTTTTTGGTCATGGAAGTGCTCTTCCAAGTTTCATAAAACTAAGTAGGAGGATCTGATCTTTTGGTTCGCATTTATGCAGTCAGGGATGCTAAAGGGATAGAATTTTGATGGCTCTGGCTTCATAATTACTGAGATTTGATGGCTTGGGATTTTGATCATATTTCAGATCTTTTGTAAACCTTATTTAGCTCCTTTTATTTTCAACCTTGATGTTGGTTCTCTTCTCAAGTCTTGGTGGTTGTGCAGATCAGATCAAATCATTATTTTTTGATCTTTTGGAGAAAGGTTAGTCGATGGGTTGGAGAAAGGAAGGATTGTAGAAAATTATATTTCATAGAAGGACAAGTGTCAAGTGGATGTCATTTCTAGGGTTTTCTTCTTCTATAATTTCCTTTCTTTTCTCTATTGTGAGGGTTCCAAATCCTTTGTTCTGAAGGCAGGTTCCAAGTGTGGTTCCTTTATAAATATTCTTCCATTTTCTTTGCATAAGGGTGTTTTTGATCTCTTTCTATTTCAGAGAAGAACATAAGTTGTAATAGTTAGATTTATGAATTGATTTATCAGTGGTATTGTACTATTATCAAGTTGTCTCCATTATGCTTTCTGAATCATAGAGACTAAGACATCAAGGGTGTTTTGGTTTTTTCCATTGTTGATTAAAAATCGAGTCATTTAGAGGATGAATTTGATTTGGGATTTGTTTTCAGTATGTATGAGTTTGGGGTATTAAGGATATTTCAAGCTTGCCTTTTAGTGGATGTTGATTAAGGTATTGTCTATTCCAGGGTCTCTTCCAAGGGGAGGGTTAAATACTTTGAATAGGTAGTTGCATATTCAAACACACAAGTGGATTCACGAGTATAACTTGATTGATAGGGTATGTCAGATGTAAGGCATTTGGGCATATTTGACTCTGTTGATTTCTTTGTTCATAATCATCATTTTTTAGTGTTATGTTTGACTTTGTTGCCCATTTGATAAGGCACTGGTCTATGTGGGATCTGGGGTATTTTCAGGGATCCATTAATCAAAATATATGAAAGAAAATATTTTCTCTTCATGTTTATAGGAAGGAGTTAGAGTAGGTCTGGTTTTCAAACATATTGTATGCAAGTGGGACACTGCATAAGATTTGGTAAACATTGAGGTAGCTGTTACCTATAGGTTTGAAAGCTACTCCACAATTATATATCTGCAAGTTGTTTGTATGTTAAAAGGATTCATGTGTGTGCAGATTAGGTATACCCACTTGAGTGATGTAGAGCTCAAAGTGTAGAAGGTTTATGAACCTTGTTGAACGTTGTTTTTTTTCTTGTTGAATAAGTGTTTGGGCATATAGAGGAATATATTTGAGCTGTAGGTATAAAAGGATCAACAAGAAAAATAACCAACATTCTTACCCCCAAAATTTTCATTGTCTCTCTAAATTTCAGATTTTTAATCATTTCAACAACTAATTGGCATCTTCCACTTTGATTTCAAGTTTTCAAAATAGTTATTCCACATTCTTCTAACTGTTCTTCTACATGTTCTTTTAGAAATTTTTGTGGGAATAATGGAAGGGTGTGTACTGAGAATGTAGGGGTGAATCATTACCCTTAAAAATTTTACCAATTAACCTTAGGAATATTTTCTTGCATTACTGACCATTGTTTCTTTACTACCTCATACATGTAATATCATAGCATAAATGTAAGTGCATGTAAACAAACATAGAAACATTCATGAAACTCATTTACACATGACACAAGAATTGATAACGCAAAAAACCCCTGTTAGAAGGTAAAAAGTACGGTGGGGATGAAACCCACAAAGCTTCACTATCTGCAGTTTGGAAGGTGTCGGTTAAGGCTACAAGTTGTGATCACTTCTGATGATCTTACCCTATTAGAAGTAACATGTTAAACTTGTTAGGTATACTTGGTTAAGAGATTTCAACAACACAATGTATGTGTGCACTTGGTTAAGAGATTTACAAAAAGACTATTAAGTCCACCTTCTTGAAGGATTTATTATATTTGCTACAATTTTTAGAGAGTAGAAAAAAATATAGATGACATGATAGCTTGAAATCTTGAATTTTTTATTACAAATCCATTAAGTTCACAAAAACAATATCACCTTATTGTGATGGATAATACCTCTGTTCTGCTCGGTATCCTTGAATATAGTTCTTCATGACTGAATTCTCCTTTAACTATTCTTCTACATGATAACCTCTGTCTGATCCATAGATGTCTTTGTGCGGCTATAATAATCATGTTCTTGATTGATTACACATCTATATACAATGTATTGACCTAATTAGGTTTCACGCTTTTATTGAATAACTCTAATGATCTAAGGTTTATAGCTTGACCTTGATCTCCTATTTTTCATGTATACAATCAGTTAAATTGATTAAATCCATCAACTACGCTTTTCTTGATCCTCAAGAAATGGTTGTCCAACCAAGCAAAAAGATAATTTAAAGACTAAAGTGCTTTAGCTAATGTGTAGTTCAGATCCTCTTTTCTTGGTGTTAAATCTATCTCTCGGTTAGATTGGTGCTCAGTTATGTCTTTGTAGACTGATGCTCAGTTATATCTTTGTCTCGGTTGTTATTCTGTGCTCGGTGATCATTGTTGCTCGGTGAATGTTGTCACTTGGTGAATGTTGATACTTTGTGAATGCTGACTGACCAAAACTATCTTCTTTGTATACTAATGACAACATCTGATCCTTTAAGGATTATCAATCTCCCCCTTTGACATTTGCATCAAAAACTGATATGTATAGTATATAAACCAAGTATGTTATACTTATACAATGACTCCCCCTATGTTCATGCTCTTGGTATGTACATGTTTGCCATGGTATATTTCCCCCTTTGTGGATACAATGAATGTACATATAAATTTTCCCCCTTTTTTGAAAATAATGACAAAGATGTATAACTTACAGCTTGTCAAAAATGTGCTTATGAGATTGCTTGATGTATGCCATCAAATTTTCCCATTTCTCCTTCAGGTTCTCTAGGGTCATATGCTCCAATGTGATTTAAGCATGCATGTCATAGATGATTTCATCAACTGACATCTCTGGGGTGGCAATTAGAGTCTTTTCTATTGTCATATGTGTCATCGGCAAGGTGAGATTCAGTAGTAACAAACTTTGTAGCTCGGTTACTTCATCTCTGATTTTACTTTCTTCCTTTTGTATCTCAAGTCTTAACCGTTTTGATTCAACCAGCTTGTCATAATGCAATTAGAATGCATTCAACTTGATTGAAAGACTTTGTGCACTAGCTTTGAGATCTTCATTCAATTTATCTATTTGTACATCATACTCGGTGGTGAAGTTCTCAATAGTACATAACTTTTGAACTAGGGTAACTAGCTCTTAAATAACAGGTTCTAATTGAGTTATCAGTTCAGAAATTTTCACCTTATTTACTGCCACTTCTTGGCTGATTTTCTTTGTTAGCTTGTAGTGATACTTCTCCTCATCTCTTTCTTCAATGATCTTCTCAGTATCTATATTCTGATTGGTGATTTCCTCAGCCAAAACTGCCAATTGATCAATGATGGGTGCATTTTGATCAATCTGTGTATCAAGAACTACCTGCAATAGTATTTCCTTTGCTGATTCCAAGACTTGTGTATTTTTGTGTTCCATTTTGAGTTTGTCATGTTGAGATTTCCTTTTGCATAGCTCCCCATACCTTGTTAGTGGCTCATAATCAAGTGTTCTTGGATCATAATCAGATATTTCTATTATCTCCTCAAGTATAATGGGGGTTTTATTTTTCTTGTTCTTCTTCTTTTTCGAAATGTTGCTGATATTAGAGGAGTGAGGTATGATAACAAGAGCCTTTTTGTTTTTATGTTTCTATCATTTATTTCTCAGGAGGTGTGGTTCCTTTACTAGGTGGCTCGGTCAATACCTGTTGGTTGGTTGTAGATGTCTCTACATCGACCTTGTCTTGACTTGCATCCTTTTCTTCCTTCCCACTATCCTTGGTGGGTTTATCACTCGGTTTCTCTCCACTATTATCTATCTTTTCCTTTTCCCCTTGTTCATCACCTTTGTCCATCAGTGTGTTTGTTTCAGGCTCAATTGTTTTCTCCTTTGCTTCAGTGATTATATTGATAGCTTGTATCAATAAAGGTATGTTACCTGGTACATTTGCCTCTACAACATTTGTAGTGTCCTATTCATTTGTTTTCTCAATGTCAATACTTACATTTTCATCATTATTGGAATTATCATCAGAATCACCTTGATTTATATATTTTATGGTGATATCTGGCATTTCTCCTAATGATTGCAATATATGAGGAATGTCATCCATAGCCTTACTTGCCTCTCTTGTCAAATCAATCGGATTGACATCCTCGGTGTCATTGATGAAAATATGCTTGGGGCTCGGTGAGGCCCCTTCTCCTCATTGTGAGCTGTCTTAGTTAGAGCCAGTACCTACTTGGTTTGATTGAAGATTTGTGTCCAAATCTTATTTCTTTCTGTATCAATCTCTTCTAAACTATCTTGTAGTACCTTGTATGCTCTTGTCTTAGCCAAAAATTTCTTTGCATGCTCCTACAATGTTGATTTAATTTATTCAACTTTGGATTTGGGAATGAATGTAACTAGGGATCTCTCCCTCATCTGTTTCTCTGTATGCAATGCATATGTCCACCTACCTGATATCTTATCATTTAGCTCTTGTGGAATATGACTTTCAAATTGTAGAGGTACATACTTGTATGCTACCATCATTTTAATGATTTCTTCCTCTAATTTATTTTTATCCTTAATAGATAGATGTACCCATTGTCTAATCTTATTATTTGATATACTTCCTATATTAATGATCGACTCTGCAATTTCATCAATTGTCTTAGGAATTTTGGCCTTCTCTGCTTGTATTCTCTATTCTCTTTCATCTTTTTTAGTGTCATCCTTGTCCTCTCTTCCTCTTACATATCTTTTCCATTTTTTTGGTTCTGGGTGCTCAGTTAAGGCTTTTCTTCTCCGGTATGTTCTCATTGTACCTTTCTTCAATGACGATGAGTCTACCTTAGCAGTTTTGCTCCTAGTTCTAGATGTAGCTGTTACATCAGTAACCTTTGATTTATTGGCCTTTGGTGGCTCTACATCAGATTTGGTAGACTCAAAGTCACTCATTTATTTTCCTTCACCGATAGGTGACTATCCCTTGGTGATATCCTCTATTTGTTCTAACTCTTCGTCAATCACCGCGAGTTTCTTCTTGAGTGTCTTTACCATTTGTGTTTGCTTCTTCCCTATCTTCTTAACAACTAAGCCAGTATTTATCCCTGAATTGGATTCTTCATATGTGCCAAATCTACTTATAGGTTTTCCAATTGGTTCATTTAGTAGGGCTTCAATGGCTTTTGTAGCCTAATCTATATCAATTTTATATTCAAGTGGTGGTAACCATGTTGTTCTAGGGTTGATAACTTTGATGAGTGTAGTGTTGGTGTCCACTACAAAAAAATATCATCTTTGTATTTTTCCACCAGTTGAGCTGGGATTCTCATTCTCTTTTCCATTCTAGTCTTGAATGTGGAAAAGTAGCCATCCATTAAAGGTATGAAATTGTCTCTTAGTGACTTGATGTAGTCATTAATCTGTGTTTTTATTGGTCAGTTTGTGTCCCAAGTGACATTACCGACTGAAGGAAAGAAGTTATTAAAGTAAAATAATGTGTGAACCAATAGAGAACCAAACTTACATGTATTAGATCTAGCTTATATAATGGTTCTCATGTTTTCTTCTAGTTGCTTTAGCAGCGCTCTGCTAGATCTAATTGCACTCCTTTCTTCACTATTTTTTATGCTGTGTCAACAGCTCCACAAGCAATGTTGTTCATTATGCTTGCCTAAAATATCTTGTATCTAACCAAATATGCACTGAACATCAACTCAGGGTTGGTGATTGAATTCACTTTCAAACCTTTGCCATCCCATTAAGCTCCAATTAATTTTTCAATCTCGGGGTGAGAAGGGTGCCTTAGGGATTTTGTTTTTTTGGTGATTGGGTATCTAGTGACCGCATGAATCACATCCTTTGTAATTTCCTTAGGTTCATCCAACCACATTTTACCATCATGTACTCGACTGAGCACAATGCAAATCCATTCGGTCTTGAATTATTTCAGGAACAGTAGGGCATTGGTTAACCCTTTCACTTTTATGTGTTTGTACTCATCTTTCAGGTTTCCATCCGTGCATATATTTTTATAAGCTTCTTCAAGCTCTATGTCTCCAATCTCTACAACCTTGTAGTGTATGTATGCTCAGATGTCTTTGACCAGCAAAACCCTAGGTGGGATACTCAAGAATGCTTCCTTGTCGTCGGGTTGTGAAGAAACCTCAGGACAAAATTTGTAGTTTGGTTCTTCACAAGTTGAGTTCTTGATGAGAGCAACCTTTTTATATTTTCCCATTTTGATTTTTGAGGTTCAGGAAGTGGATGCCATTGTTAGTGAAATTAGGGCTTCTTCGCAAAAGAACTATGAACTTAGTAAGTCTTGGTACTTACTAGATGATCATGATGAGTGCTTGAATCTATTGGAGTTTCTTTGGAATCTCTATTAATCGCTCTGCAATATGATTCTTGTGAATTGCTCTTCTTGCTATGCACTTTTCTCTCAAATGTTGGGTGAATGAATGAGCTCTCATTTTCCCTTTTTATGCCAAAATATAAACTAAGTGATGCATTAAATGCTTCACCTACCACTCGATTGACAAAGCGTAGACACTTGGTTAACACACCAAAGACTTTAGCTTGGTGATTATTCAATACTCGGTACAAGGTGTCAACTCAATTTTCTCCCACATGTTTACTGATGGTGCTCGATATATAGTGTCAACTTGGTTATCTTTCATATGTTTACTGATGTGCAGTTTATGCTCAGTTTATATTAACCAACCAGACTAGATTCACAAAACATAACATGCAATACCATAGTGCATCTTCATTCAAGCTAATTTTGCATATTATCAATGAATGTTGGAACTGATGTAAAATATAGTTTTGTAGAGTGTAGTTCCATACTTACTTTTATTTCTTAGGTGGGGGTGGTGGAATCACCTAATCCATTGGATGAGGTGTCACCAACTATATTGCTTGGTCCAACATTGTCATTGTTTGAAGCTCTCCTCCACATTTAATTTCTCATTCTCTTGATTTCTTCAATAGTATTTCCTTTTGCAAAAGTGCTTGACTCTATCACTCGATCTCTATAGTCCTTGCTTAAGTGACCAACCTTGATAGTGTAGGCATGCCATTATAGAGTTAGTCCAGTTCCTAGATCTTCGTATCCATTTCTCATGCAGTTAGAAGCTATATGTCCATATTTAACACATGTTGTGCAATTTACCCACGTGTTGTAATCCCATACATATGTGTTGCTGAATCTTCTCAGTTGATATGCATTTTCTTATTCTTTGGTTTATTCTGCTTAGATCTGCATTCATGTTCTTTGTTTCAATGTGTGTTATAGTTATAACAATTACCTATGAATGTAGAAGTAGATTTAGGAATACCTTTTGCCTTGCTCTTGCAAACATTTGATGTGTGGCCTGGTTTTCCACAATGATTACATGAACACTTCTTTGGTCTTGGATTTGAGTAGACATCCCTTTGATCAACTCGGTATGATGATTCTCTATGCTTGGTATAACCTAAACTGGTATTGTTGTTGAGTCTTCTCTTTCCATTCAAAAATTCATCTAGTCTTTTTGTGTTGTCTTTAACTTTCTTGATCTTATCATTATGTTGTTGCTTAATCTTTTCTTCATGCTTCAATTTCTCATTTGCTTCTTTTAGTTCACCAATAAATTCCAATTTTCCCTTAAGTTCTATGTTCACTCGGTTGGCCTCATGAATCATAAGAACTATTTGATTGGTGATCTCTATGTGATGTTCAGTAAGTCTCGGTATCTCATATTTTTTCTCTTGCAGTTTCTTAGTAATATTTCTCCTATCATAGATAGATAATGTTCTTTCTTGTTGAGCTTGTCTTGCATTATTCATAACATCAATCATTCTTACCAACTGTTTCTCTTGACCGATATGATGTACCTTCACATATGCAGTCAGATTTTGATTGACTTCATTTAGACTTGTAATGCTTCCTTCAGATGTGTCATATGGATTAAAAGATCCAGATCCAGATGAATCAAATAAGTCAGGTGTCTCTTCTTCATGATATTCAGTTTCATTGCAATGATATGCCATGACTTTTCTTTCATCCAATAGCTCTTTCATTTTGATTCTTGCTTCTTTGTATTGCTCAAAGAAAATTTGTATCTGCAACTTATGATTTTCAATATTTTTTTCAAAGCTTATACCTTTCCATTGTATGATCTTTTCTCTCAAGTGATTTAAAATTTTCCAAATAAGAGATCTAGCTCTGATACCAATTGTTGGAATAATGGAATGGTGTGTACTGAGAGGGGAGGGGTGAATTAGTACCCTTAAAAATTTTACCAATTAACCTTGGGAATCTTTTCATACATTACCGACCATTGTTTCTTTACTACCTAATGAGTATAATATCATAGCATAAATATAAGTGCATGTAAACAAACATAGAAACATTCATGAAACTCATTTACACATGACATAATAATTGCTAATGTAGAAACCCCCTATTAGAAGGTAAAAAAATGTGGTGGGGATGAAACCCACAAATCTTCACTATTTGCAGAATGGAAGGTGTCAGTTAAGGCTACAAGTTGTGATAACTTCTATCTTAGAATAACTTAGTGGGAGGGGGGGGTGAATCAGTGGCCTCAAAAATATTCCAATAACTTAACCCAAAAACTTATTACCACAATTATAAGCCTCTAGTTATCTTTAGTCCTACAAGATGTATGCCTTGAAATAATCTCAACAAATAACTACTGCTTGGAGTTCATTGTTAAGCCTTATTCTTATTGTTTACCAATTAGTAGTATTTCATTTATCGAAATACAGTAAATAACTTAGTGTATACCGATCAATCCAGATTAGTTATGTGTAATGCAAAACACTAAAGTAATGACTCATAAACACATTAACACATGGATTTTTAAAGTGGAAACCCTGTTAAGGGAAAAACCACTTGGGACAGGTAACCCAAAATTTTCACTCTTCTGAAGTGATCTTGGTGAAGAGCCAACTCTGTTAAAGGTTACAAACACACTGTTAAGTGTGACCTTGTTAGAGGATTTAAATAGAATAGTTTGTCACTTGAAATCTGGCATCTTTATGCTATTTTTGTTATGAGACCCAGTGTAGTTTGTCACTTGATATCTAGAATATCTATGCTATATTAATGACCAAACATTTTGATACTCCTTAGGATGTATCTCAATATATAAAGGATTATTAAGTTCTGCTCGGTTAAGAGAATTTCTTATCCAATGGTTAAATTGAAAGAGTAGATGAACTCTTCACATATACAACTATAATTTGTAGATTTTTAGATCTATTATATGCTCATAATACCTTTCTGATCAATGTCTCCATTCAATACCTTTTCTCCACTTCTTTCTTCTCGGTGATGCTATGATTCTCTGTTGCTCAATGTCTACAAAAATATAGCTTTGTTCTTCAGCTTGATTGATCAGGACTGTATGAAGTCTTTCTTCACCAGTATCTCCTTCAATATTCTCTTCTCAATTCACTCCCTTAATTCACAATGAAGTAGGTTGTCTCTTTATAGGCATGATTCACCATTTCTAAGTCTTTGAATTTCTTGTTCTTGGCGCGATCTACAATTCTAGCCAATCTTGCTTTAAAACTATACTTTGGTTTTATCCCGTATATTTCTCTTTGACAACTTGAATAAAACAGTTTTAAAACTCTCTCTTACCTCTAGCTTTAACTTCTCAATGAAAAAAATATTAACAAATAGTTAAATCCTTCTTTAGCTCTTGCTAGCTAAGTCTTTTGTAATTTCTAAACTTGAGTTCTTTTCAATGTTTAACTCTTTGTTATCTTCGGTCAACAATTCAATTCTCCTCAAGATTCTATGTCGAGGTTGTCTGTCTGTTGGTTAACACTATGATTCTACTCGTCGGTAATGCTTGTGATTCTTCTCGTCGGTAATTATTACTCAGGTTTCTTGCTCGGGTATCACTGTGAATTTCCTCTCGGGTATCTCTATCCGTTAGGGTGCACCTCCCGTCAGTGTTTGTTATCACTTAGTGCATACTAAAATTTTATGCATTACTGAAAGCATAACCTTAATCTTTCTGGTTCTTTGAAGTCTTTGACACTATGTATATAACCAATCAGATTATATCAAGTTGACATTAATGACAATACATTACATTAACTGATTTAATGTCTTGCATTAACTTTCTGCAGCTCGGTGATCATCAACTTAACATCTTCAAACATTCAATCAGTTATAGTTCATCAATACCTCCCTTTGGCATTGATGGAAACAAACTACATGACAACCCTATATAATTACTAATACAATATGAAATTTATTAGTTATAGTTCATCAATCTACCAATCTTATTGTTCTATAACCAATACAACTGTCTGGCTCTCAGTAAGCTCATATAGCTTAGATTTGTTTCTTGTAGAGAGCTTCCTTCAATCTTCAATCCCTTCACTGGATAGATGTAGTAGCTTATGATTATGTCTCCTCTCTAATGTTGCCTCTCCCTCTGACTATTCCTCTTATTGATCATCTCTTTTTCCTTTGACAACAGTATAGGCCTGATTTTTTTATAACATAGGAAAGGAATCAGAAACAATTCACTTTACCAGATCACATAAAATATGAAACACTTAATGCAGAAAAGAAGAAAAGGATTGGATCCAATACTCAGAAATTGATGTAATCAGAAAGCCTGCTCTTATTTCCTTCAAAAACCTAAAAATGTGGTTACAAAAAGCATAAAAAAAGGTCTATAGGAACCAATAGTTCACTAAAATAACCTTCTCTCCTGATTATGAACCCCCCCTATCTATGAAGTATAAGTCCAGCTATATAGCGCATAAGGAAAATCTCAAAAATGAGATCTCCCTACAAAAATCCCTCCAAAGACAGATAGATCATCCTATTTTAAAGGCCTAAATGATGCCTACAAATTAGCCCTCCAACTACCTCAAAATAGCATATCCCTACATCTAAGGCATGATTAGTGCCCTAAAATCTAGCCCCTAAAGGCTCATTTCGAAAATGACATCCCCTAAAGTTGGCATTTTAAAAGATTTTCCTCTTTTTACATTATGTTACCAACTTATTACAAACTTCATTACATAACCCAATTTAAAATAAATCAAATGTATAAAACTCCTAACCATAAACCTTACACCATGGAAAAATCCTAACCTAGAAAAGTTGACACTAAAGTTTAGGCTAACCCTAACTACATCACAACTAATACAATGCAAAATATCTCTTTATTTTGTACTTCGATGGATTCTAAATCCCTATCCAACTTGAGATAGGCATTCTTTTGCATTTTCTGTTTGGGAGAGAACTTAGGTTAGGGCTTCCTTTTGGCACCATCATGTCTGCAACTTCTTGTGCTCTGTGTTTGATGTTCTGTTGAACTTGGACTTTGTTGGAGTTGACATCGATCATCATCATTTTTTTGCAAACCTTACTATTTTACAAGCACAAATAGCAACACTTCATAACATAAAAAAGATAAAAACATGATTGACCACCAGGCATGTATTTTCCAACATTGATCTTTTCAAAATGAACTCCTATGCCCTTTTTTGCATTTGTATACTTACTGTAACAACATTACTTCCATTTTCTCATTTGCATGATGACAGTACACAATTCACCTCCATATCTGTATATCTCTTCTCAGTATCTTTTCATTTCCCATTCGTCTTCCTACAACAACATTGTATCATCTTTTATGAATTGCATACTCTTGTAATGCACACAACTTTCTTGTATGTAATGTCTTATGTGAAGTTTGAGCATGGGCTCATGACATTCACTGCATTTCTTTTGTTATCTGCATTTAGTTACTTGTTCACCTATTGCACACACATCACTGATCAACTCATTAGGTCAGCAATCAAAATGAGCCAATTAATGTTTGTGTATGAGTGTCATATGAGATGACACTCATGCATGAATGTTGGTTGTGTTGTTTGTGTTTGTTAACCTAACATGCTGATGTCATTCTGAAAAAAGTTTTTCTCAGATTCAAGACCTAAAAACCCCTTCAGTTCAGATTCTTCTGGTTCTACAAACAGTAGTACTTTGAAAATGTAGACTAATAACCATATGTAATAAAAGATTTCATAAGGACATGTCCCTTTGATATTCTTTATTAGTTGATGCTAAGGTATATCTTACTATTGTATCAATGTTATTGGTAAATATTCTAATTTGAAAGCCTAATTGATGTATGTTGTTTTGTGGTTCAAGTATTGCTTAGATCCAATCAGATATAACATCTCTTTTCTCTTCATGATGCAGGATACAGGACCCTAGACCTATTATGCAAAAGTGACATTAGGATGGACAGATGACCCCATGAAGACTAGATAGAGAAAGACAACCAACAGCAAATGCAAAGACTCTTACAAGGCAATGCATGGACCCCTACTCATGCTTCAGTCGTGCTTTCTTTTCTGCAATTACCTCTAAGTTTTGAATCCAAAAGATGTAACATGAAACCTATATGCATTCTACATTTAGTTTGAATGCACAATGTAATGATCCATTTATAAAATTTGAATTTTGAACATGATAAATACTTAGAACACAATTCTCTAATAGTATGAATGCAATAGCAAGGTATTTTTACCATCTTCTGAATTAAAAAAATATGGAAAATATGTACATTTATGCAATTTTTTGTATGTATGATTTTTAGATTGCAAATGTACAAATTTAGGGTAACAATTCTGGTGACTTCTACTATATGTCTTCCTGCTAGACATGAACCTAGACCTTATCCCTAGGGAAAAAAGAGTCAGATAACTGGGACACGCATGAATGCAACCTTATTGAAACAAAAATGCACCTAAACCTAGACTCATACAACCTAAAACCTAGTGCTGGACTGCACTTATTGAAATGAAAATCTAAACTAACCTACTTTAACCAGCTTGAAGCCTATTTAAACAAAACCATTCACTGATTGTGAAAAATAAATTCCCATCCTTTTAAGCCCACAATAATCTACATGCTTCTGGATAGCTATCATGAGATGAACATAGGATATATATTTGGTCAATTTATTGTCAAGAATGTGATCAATATGAATTTTACTTACTTGATCAAGCTGACTGTAATCACCATTATTCTAAGGAGAATCAGCGATTAGAAACATTTGATGAAGAACCAGGAGGACTTTACTCACTTGGTCAATTGGGACAGCAAGCTGGTTTGATTCATTCTCAGCTACAACTTGTTCTTCTTTGCTACCATCCATCCTAGCCAAATGCCTGATAGGACAGCCATGAGAGATAATGAATCTTGAGCCTTCCTTGATAGCCTCAGGTTCTTGAGAAATTACTTCAGCTTGATAGATTTCTTCATTTTGCTGACTGGAAATAACTACCTCCTGTAGCTTGTAGGTACTTTCTGGAAGTGCGGGCTTGACATCAAGATGCAAGTAAAATTGCTCCATCTCATCCCAGAATTGATCTTCTTCTTCTTCTTCCTTATTATTTTGTAGGAGAAGTATACTCTTATCAACACCATTATCCTGATTTGCTACAATCTTCTTTGTTTTGTGTTGTTCATAAAGATTCTTCTTTAAATCAGTAACCTCCTATTCAATGGTCTCCCTCTCTTCCTCAAGCTAAAAACACTTCTCAATCTAAAGTTGACAACCTCTCTTGTATGTATCAGTTGTAGAAGCTAGGCATCCTATATTTTTCTTGAGATCCCGTAGCTCTTTTTCTTTCTCCTCTTGAAATCTCTCATGAAACTCTTGATGAGCTCTCAGTTCCTTTTCTTTTTCTAACTGAAATTCATGACCACGATTAAACATGGAAACTATCAGCTTTTCATAAGCATCCTTCTGAGCTTGCAATTCTCCTTGATGAACCTTCTTTTGAGCTTCCACCCCTCCTGAAAGCTTGGCTTCATTTCTCTTTTATTGCTCAGAAAGATACCTTTGATGACCTTGATCTCACTAAGCTAATGCTTGTTGCTATTGAATGTGGGCTTGAAAAGCATGCTCCTCTAGCTTCCTGTACAACTCTTGTTAGAATCTAGATTCTTGTTGCCTTTTAATATATTCAATTTGCATACGCATATTTAGATTTTCTCCTTTTGAATTGATAGACTTTCCTTCATGGATCCACCAAATATGTGAAATGTGACCTCTTTAAGGTCTGAATCTTATTGATAGCACACCAGAACCAGCAAGTGATGCAATGCAATTTGACCCGTTCACTGAAGAATGTGTCCCACAGGGCGTGCCAAAAACTGTTGAGGTTTAGAATTTTCACCCCAAATCAGGCATTAGGGATGCATGACAATTTCATCCTAACAATGGAAACCTTCTCTAGTTATGGGTGGACTATGATTGAGAAGGAGTCTCCAGATTCTAGGCCGGTTCCTATATGATTTGGGATATCACCTCCTGATTGAAAATTGAATTGGGAAAAGGGAGAAAGATTTAAAACTGAATGGGAAATGGGGTGATACACCAAAACCTACTCTAGATCTATCATGAATTTTCAAACCAGCATCCCCAACTACAAAATTACTGACAACAAACTTACATATTTTGCAAAAAGGCCTGATTTGTTTTATAACATAGGAAAGGAATTAGAAATAATTCACTTTACCAGATCACATAAAATATGCAACACTTAATGTAGAAAAGAAGAATAGGATTGGATCCAATGCTCAGAAATTGATGTAATCAGAAAGCCTACTCTTATTTCCTTCAAAAACTTGAAAATGTGGTTACAAAAATCATAAAAAAGGTCTATAGGAACCAATAGTTCACTAAAAGAACCTTCTCTCCTAATTTTGACCCCCCCTAACTATGAAGTATAAGTCAAGCTATATATCCCATAAGGCAAATCTCGAAAATGTGATCTCCCTACAAAAAGCCCTCCAAAGACAGATAGATCATCCTATTTTAAAGGCCTAAATGATGCCTACAAATTATCCCTCCAACAACTACCTCCAAAATAGCATATCCCTACATCTAAGGCATGATTAGTGCCCTAAAATCTAGCCTGTAAAGGCTCATTTCGAAAATGACATCCCCTAAAGTTGGCATTTTATAAGATTTTCCTCTTTTTACATTATGTTACCAACTTATTACAAACTTCATTACATAACCCAATTTAAAATAAATCAAATGTATAAACTCCTAACCATAAACCCGACACCATGGAAAAACCCTAACCTAGCAAAGTTGACACTAAAGTTTAGGCTAACCCTAACTACATTACAACTAATACAATGCAAAATATCTCTTCATTTTGTACTTTGATGGATTCCAAATCCCTATCAAACTTGACATAGGAATTCTTTTGCATTTTCTATTTGGGAGAGAACTTAGGTTAGGGCTTCCTTTTGGCACTGCCATGTTTGCAACTTCGTGTGCTCTGCATTTGATGTTCTGTTGAACTTGGACTTTGCTGGAGTTTACATCAGTCCACAACCTGTACTGGAGTCTAGAGCACTCGGGCTCGTCTCTAGATTTCAGAGTTAAATGCAATCTTTTTCATACCATAAATGATGGCACTATCATGCATCCTGTAAGAAGCTTGGGCCTCTGTAGTTAGAACTCTGGATCTTTTGTTGGCACTAGAGTCAAATCTGGAGTTTCATGTCATGATGCATGGTGTTTTTGTTGCGTCTTTATGATCTCAAGCTGTAACAAAGTAATTTTTTACAAAGAGCTCAAGCTCTGCTTAATGCTCATAGGAATCTTGGAGTTACAAGACATAACATATGGTGCCATTTTTTAGGCTCGGGATCTACACTCTGTGGACTCTTCTTTGGAGTCTTTCTTCAAGTTTCATGCATGTCTTGAATTTGAACTTGACCTCTCCCTTGCATCTCAGTTTTTACTTGTTCTAGAGCCCTCGCATTTATGCTTGAGCTCAAACTTTAACTGGGGAGTGGGATTTGTATCTCTGAATTCTACTCTGCAAAAATAACTTGGGCAGTATTTGCTACTTGGCTGCAGACTCGAACTGGAGCTTGACTTTACTTGACTCCATCACATCTTAGTCTGTAACTTTGAGATAAGTTACCCTTTACTTCTAGCTTGATATTTACTTTTTCCTTCATCGCTCTTGTTATCTAGACTTTCTTGTGTAACTTGTGCTTCATCTATAACCATCACTATCTGAAACCTCCAAATGTGTAGTTTCTTTATGTAGGAAATAAAAGTTAACAGCATGTAAATACATTTTTTACTTCAATTTTATTCAAACATGCACACTATACCTAAAATAGCATTTACTCAATGGATACACATCACTGTTATTTCTCTGATCCAGCATAAGATTGTTTTCTCAATATTCATAAAGACACCTTTGAAATTTTGCATTGAGGGCACGAATACTGTACTTTGAAATCATGAATTACTACTGCACCATTTTTTTTTCTATTAATTATAAGGGGAAAATGGTTACAAAATTTCAAAATAGGGCCTTAAAGCCAGTTCCGGGGAGAGGACTATACCACACTCATCCCCATTATCATTAATACAATTCAGAAGTGTTTATCGAGAGCGCATATACAAGCATGTTTACATAAAGCATGAAATCAAAAGCATTATAGGTCATCTTTATTTATCCAGGCCAGCCGACCATTGCTCCCATCAAACCATTTCAGATAGTTATCTCCCTTTAGTACTCGACATTCTGGATCAGCAAGAATACTGATACGAGGAACAGCAGCACGTCCTTCAGTAGGGATCATCATAGAGACCGACTTCGGATCAATGGGTTCCTTATCCACAATGAAACCATATGCTATATCCCTTTTTGAAATGACAATGTCACTGTCTCTAAGTAGCTGAAGGAATCTATCTTCGTCGATCTTCATCACTGCACTGACCTGCAATAACACATTACAAAAAATGAGTCTCCTCAGAGACTCAGTAAGGCATCTACTAACATCATTGAATACATCATTGTTCCTAGCCTTCCAGATATTCCACAATATATAAAAAGAAGTACAGGACCAAAGAATACAGCTATCATCCTCTCGAGCAAAAGATCCAGTGACAATAGACCAGAGATCAGTCTCTACACTCCAGCAAATTCCAAATAAATTCCAAATTTCTTTTGCAAAAAAACACTCAAAGAAAATGTGTGGTACTATCTCTAGTTGCCTGCATATTTTGTACTGATTGTATTCCCTGTCAGGTCTCTTAACAGGGAATCTTTGTAACAGCAACCTCCAAATAAAACACACAACTTTTGGCTCGGTTGGCGAATGCCACAAAGATGCAAGAGCCTTTGTCCAAGCCTCCAATGAATATTGCACTTTCCAAACCTTATTAATATGAAGGATGATATCCTGAGTTTCCGTGAGTAGTTTGTAAATTTCTTTAGATTGTGTTTCAGCAAGAATCACCCCGTCTCTCCATCTAAAAGCCTGGCCGATATCCATTGGTCCACTGCAAAGTCTTGGCAGGGTAAGGACACTAACTGCCTTTCTAAGAATGGAGTAAGTTCTCCATTGAGATTGAGGGAGGTCAAACCTG
>MU228519.1:1521307-1535127 GCA_018584345.1 Thuja plicata | reverse complement strand
GTTCAACTAAAAAGGGTATCCCAAGATACCTAACAATGTGCCCCGGCCCTCCCCATTCCATACCAAATCGGGAACACCATGGAGGCTTAGCCTCATGCCAACCGAGCAGACATGACTTTTGAAGAGAAACTTTGCTCCCTGAAACTAGGCAAAAAAAGTCCAATTTTCTCATGAGGCAGTCCAAGTTGACTTCATCCAAGACAATCAATATGGCTGTGTCATCAACAAATTGCACATTGGAAACTTCTTCTCCATCTAGTAGAGCAATACCCCTTACCTTGGGAGAAATGGAATAATCTCTAAGTAAATAGAATAAAGCATCTGCTGCTAGCACAAAAAGGGCAGGGGCAAGGGGGCAACCTTGCCTAATTGACCTCAAAATCTCAAAAGCCTCAGACCTAACTCCATTGACCTCCACCATCACCCTGGCACCATTGAACAAGGTACTTACCATATTTTAGAAACTCTGAGGGAAGCCTAGACACTCTAGCATGGTGTAGATGAACCCCCATTCTATCCTATCATAAGCTTTCTCATAATCTAGAACAACCATGCACACTTCCTAGTTAGATACTCTGGCCCACTCCATAGTTTCCCAGCAAGTGACTAGGTTCTCCAAGATATACCTACTCTTTACAAACCCTATTTGAGATGGATTAACCACATTAGGAAGAATGTCTGTCAGCCTATTGGCTAATACCTTAGCCATGATCTTGTAGGAGACGTTCAACAAAGTGATTGGCCTCCAATTTTTAATAAGAGATCTATCCCCTTCTTTTGGAATGAGCTTTATAATTCTTGTATTAATAATATTCCCCAAGGTAGAGTTACTACATGCTTCTTTGTATAAGTCACACAGAGGCCCCACAATCCAATCCACATTAGTCTTATAAAAATCAACAGTCAACCCATCAGGGCCCGGTGCCTTGCCATTCTCCATAGACTCTATTGCACTTCTAATTTCCAATTTAGAAATATCTTTGGCCAGGATCCTGTAATCCTCCTCTAAAATATTCTTGGGAATGATCTCTTTAAGTTTCTGTCTGTGGAGGAGAAAATTGGTATCTTTGTCTTCTGAAGTGAACAAAACCATGTAGAACTGGCTGAAAGCATCTAAAATTTCCTTATTAGATCTAAGGACTTGCTTCTCATGATAGATGTACTCTATCCTATCCCTCTTCTGTTTGCATTTAAGGATTTGAAAGAAGAGATTATTACCCTTGTCACCTAGCTCAAGCCAATTAAGTTTGGCTTTGGTTTTTTCACCTTGAATCTTGAAATTTTGTAACTTTCTCAAGGAGTCTCTAATAAAGCAGACTTTCCTAGACAAATCCTTAGAACCTGGCTCTTTTTGGCTTCTCTCTTCCGCCCTGACCAATTGCAAATGTAACTTTGTTTCTGCTCTCCTTCTATCCTTGGCAAATTTCCTTCCAACTATCTGAAAGAGAGTCCTCCAGCTATCAACACACTGGATCCATCTATCCACTGCAGATCCATGACTGGCTACCACACAATTGAAACTCCAGATGAATCTGCATGCTTGATTAATCTCCTCCACTTTGAGAAATGAGGAATTGAGAATGAAAGAATCACTCCTCCTCGATTCCACCTTAGCATCCCCGAGTTCAAACAATTCTACAAAGATGGGGTGATGATCTGATAAGGTATAGGGAGTAACCGAGACTAGTTCCCCTGCTAAGTTCTTTTTGCAGCCAAAGAATTCTTTATTGTAATATAACCTGTCCAATCTGCAATAGATTCTCCTTCTTCCAGATTGGAAATTGGACCAAGTGAACCAGATTCCTGGGTGGTTGACTCTGTTATTAGCCAAAGGGTCACATAGATTGAGTTTGCCTATCATCCTCTGCTAGAAAAAAATCTCATCACCCTTCCATTCAAAAGAATTCCCCCCAGCCTTGTCCTGAGCTGAGACCACCATGTTAAAATCTCCTCCCATGACCCAAGGAATGTCCTTCAAACCAACCATCCAATCCCATAGATGGCACCTCTCAGAGTAATCATTAGAGGCATAAATATTGCAGAAGCCCAGCTCTCTACCACCAACATCAAGAGTAACCCAAACTGCTCTGTTGCATGGGGAGCATCCCCAATTATTCACCTGATTCCCTAGCTTGCTACCAACAAGAAACACAGCTCCTCCTCTGCCTTTCTCATGGCTGGTATAGAAAGGAATCACCTCTCTACAAATGCATTTGAGGCTAATGTCTAGGGTATAGCCTACTACCTTGACTTCTTGGAGCATGGCAATATCAGTGTCCTTCCTACTCATGAGAAACCTCTTGACAATGTATTTCCTGTCAGGTGTCTCAAGACCCCTGACATTCCAGGACATCACTTTAAAGTTCATATAGAAATTAAGCAGTAGTCTTCTCATCTATGGCTCGAAAGCCCTCAAAGCACTTGGGGAGGTGCTTTTGCACTTTCCTTACCAATTTGTCTTGAGTGGCACCAGGAGGTCTGCCTCTCTTCTTAGGAGCAGCTACATCTTCCATAGTCTTTTTAGCATTCCAGCCTGTAGCTTTCATCTTTTTCCTATTTTTCTTCTTAGTAGGGTCAGCAATTCCTTCGGTAGAGCTAAACACAAAGCTTTCATTACCCTTATCATTAAGTTCAACTGAATTCTCCACAAGAACTAACTCACCTCCTGAGTTGGGGATATTGGAGAGGTCTGAGCTTTGAGAGGAGTTTGTTCCAAGAGCTGAAGATGGAAGAGGAGGGGTCGCTAGTATAACCACAAGTGTATATTCAGAAAGTTTATCAACATCTCTATAAGTCTCCTGAATAACTTCAAGGCCATCAACTTCCATGTCATACCCCTACAAAGAAGAACCACCATCTCTTCTCCCTTCAGAGCTTGGAGCATTCTCCTTTCCAGCCCCATTCTCCCCAATAGCACCAACTGGAGCACTATTTTGAACCTTGACAACCTTAGAACTGCTAATAATCTTTTTTTTTGGCACTCTCCTGATTTTCTCAAGAGCCAATTGCTGAGCATTCATCGTTCTGACTTTTCTAGGATTGGGTTTGGCAAGCCCTAATGTAACCACATCAGGATTTGCCACATCCTTCAAAGCTTCCTTCATGTTAATAGGGTCTAGTGTTTTGTCAGTCTTTTTATTGAAAACTTCCTTAGCCGAGTCCAATGCCTTCATTATATTCTCAGGAACAACCGCTGCCTCTCCCAAGACATGAGTTTTATTTTTTTTAGAGACAGTATTATTCCTATCTTTCCCATTCTTCCCTTTCAGAGACATTTTGGATTTGAACAGAGGGCAAGCATTCCTGACATGCCTCTCCCGTTTACACAAAAAACATGCATTGATACCACCCAGAAAAACAATAGGGCAGACAAATTTCTAAAATCCCAAATCAAATGCAATTTCTTTTGGTATATCCACTCCTGGCTTCATTGAAACAAGAACTCTTGCATCATTGTGCGGTAGCAGAGCATCTGTATGGTCTACTCTCAAAACATTCCCAATGGGCTTGAGTGCTACATGTAATAAATTCCACATAAAGGCAGGGACGTTGCACACCGTTAGCCACCTAGGGCTCGACAACGCCAACATCTCTTCAAGATGAGCATCGGGAGTCCACGAGAATGCCCTAAAATAGAGGAACCAATCCTCCAAAACTCCCTCTTGAGAACATGCCTCTGATTCTCCGTAGTGGCCATGAAAATAAGAAACAATCCTTTCTGCACCATTCTACAAAAGGTAAAACGGTACCCCAATTTCTTAATCCAAACATTGTGAAGCCATTCATTGATAAAGGATCTTGCAGGGAGATTGGAGACCTCACTTTCCATGAGGAAGATAGTCATGTCTCTGAGCCTACAAATCTCATTATCTATTGCAATTGACATTTGAGAGTTAGGTCTAACAACAATGGTATCCATAGCAGATGCCTTACCTGGCATTTTGATCGCGCTCCACTCCTCTCCATGCCCGGAAACTAGTAAGAATTTTACTCCCGTAAGCACCTCCTTCCTACCCTCCACCGCCTGTCTGAATGTCTTGGCGCTCAAACTACCATTTGCAACCATTTTTTCATCCCCTCCCAGGCCCCGCGATTGCGAATCCATAGGAGAGCAAATCTCCTTAGCATCCCTCGGTCACCAAACTCAAACCAAAAAATCTTCTGTTTCAATTTTCAAACCAAGATCGGCATGAAAGTCTTGGCCATTTGAATTTTGATTATCTTCTTGGTTCAAACTCTTAGACTACTGATACATTATCGCTTTTGATCCTACTGCACCATTTGAGTTTTCTTAGATGAAGAATATATCTAGTTTCTTGCTTGCTGACCATATAGTTGTTTCCTGTGAATATTCACCTTATGAAAGCACATGAACAAACCATTTTTTGCAACTCTTGCTCATTGTTCTTCACTTGCAGCTCTTTTTTAAAAACCATCAATTATGTTATGCATCATCATTTTTTTGCAAACCTTACTATTTTACAAGCACGGACATCAACACTTCATAACATAAAAAAGATAACAACATGATTGACCACCAGGCATGTATTTTCCAATATTGATCTTTTCAAAATGAACTCCTATGCCATTTTCTGCATTTGTATACTTATTGTAATAGCATTACTTCCATTTTCTCATTTACATGATGACAGTACACAATTCACCTCCATATCTGTATATCTCTTCTCAGGATCTTTCCATTGCCCATGTGTCTTCCTGCAGCAACATTGTATCATCTTTTATGAATTGCATACTCTTGTAATGCACACAACTTTCTTGTATGTAATGTCTTATGTGAAGGTCGAGCACGGGCTCATGACACTCACTGCATTTCTTTTGTTATCTGCATTTAGTTACTTGTTCACCTATTGCACACACATCATTGATCAACTCATTAGGTCAGCAATCAAAATGAGCCAATTAATGTTTGTGTATGAGTGTCATATGAGATGACACTCATGCATGAATGTTGGTTGTTTTGTTTGTGTTTGTTAACCTAACATGCTGATGTCATTATGAAAAAAAAATTTCTTAGATTCAAGACCTAAAAATCCCTTCAGTTCAGATTCTTCTGGTTCTACAGACAGCAATAATTTGAAAATGCAGACTAATAACCATATGTAATAAAATATTTCATAAGGACGTGTCCTTTTGATATTTTTTATTCAGTTGATGCTAAGGTATATCTTGTTGTTGTATCAATGTTATCAGTAAATATTCAAATTTGAAAGCTTGATTGATGTATGTTGTTTTATGGTTCACGTATTTCTTAGATCCAATTGGATCTAACATCTCTTTTCTCTTCATGATGCAGGATACAGGACCCTAGACCTATTATGCAGAACTGACATAAGGATGGACAGAAGACCCCATGAAGAATGGATAGAGAAAGACAACCAGCAGTAAATGCAAAGACTCTTACAAGGCAATGCATGGACCCCTACTCATGCTTCAGTCATGATTTCTTTTCTGCAATTACCTCTAAGTTTTGAATCCAAAAGATGTAACATGAAACCTATATGAATACTACATTCAATTTGAATGCACAATGTAATGATCCATTTATAAAATTTGAATTTTGAACATGATCAATACTTAGAATACAATTCTCTAATAGTATGAATGCAATAGCAAGGTATTTTTACCATCTTCTAAATAAAAAAAATATGGAAAAGATGTACATTTATGCAATTTTTTGTATGTATGATTGTTAGATTGCAAATGTGCAAATTTAGGGTAATAATCCTCATAGCCTGAAAGTGTTACTTCTGCCACCTTGAACAAATTAGGCTCTTGTATCTTGTTGAAATCATCTAGAATTTTAATTGTTTGATCAATCTCAAATCAATTTCTAGTCACCTTTGTCTACTTTTCTATGCTACTTGAATGATCTTCACTATTTTCCTCCCTTAAAATGTGATGTTGATGGGACATTGTTTTCATATGATTTGTTCTAAAGCTATGAATTGTTCACACTGTCATGGATACTTCCCTTGTTACGTAATCAAAGCCAAAAATTTAACAATGGATCTTTAGTTTAGGTATATATTCTTTGACAGTAAGTTTTTCCTCCACAAATTCTTCCATTAAACTATTCACTCTATGATTCTAGGATGCCAATACATTAGGATCAACAACTATGGTTTGTTCCACTGACTTAGATCCATCTCCAACTCTTGGTTTTTTATGCATACCTTCCTCCACAATCTATATATTGTTTTGATGGTTTGGTCTACTTTCCATCATATTTGACTCCAACATTTCAACATTCACTATGTCATGTTTCATCTTAATGCCTATAAGTAGTGTTGTGTCTTTCCTTTATTGTTTTTTATTTATATTTAAAGGATTCCCAAGGCCACTGATAAAATTGAATGGATATTAAATGAGTTCATCATCCACAATTTCATGATGGATTTCAGCAAGTGTACAACCTTTTTGATAAATGATTATTCCAACAATGGATTTTCTTCACCTGTAACAATTGCATATTCCATATTCACCATTGGATCCATCTGCATTTCAATCCACATGTACCTATCATTTGGCTAAGTAATTGATAAAATAATTCAAACCACATATATCTATCGCATTCATTTCTCTATTTTGCAAAGTGAAAATTTTGTTTGATGCAAAATAGCGAAGACATCGCTATTTCGTAGGGTGCAAATTTTGTTTGTTGTGAAATAGCAAAGACGTCACTATTTTGCAAGACATATGTTTCACTATTGGAAAATTTGTGAAGGTACAATACAAAGAGAATCAAATTTACACATTCAGGTCTAATACAAAGAAAAAAAATTACACATTCAGGTCATAGAAAGAATAGATAAAGTTGACAAAGAAGTGGTCAGTGATAATCCTAAAGTATGGTCTGAACTGGTGAAGATAATTGAGGAAGACATAGAAGTACTCCCATATAGAGAACATGAGGGTTTTTTCTAAAGAATAACATAAAGGAATATTTGGGGAAGGGAAACAACACTATTCTCTTAAAAATTAGGAAAGCTCCCATATGCTATAGTTGGTACCCCTACACATATCTAGATCGTGCTTTGGAAATGCAGAGCATACTTATCTGAGCTGGAAATATTCAAATCTATTTTCAGCCTAAGATAGAACTCATAATACATATATTCCTATTATGAGTGGATGGTTAACTAATTATGCTAAGATTTGCTCCCTGTGTTTTTGGGAAGGATGAGATTCAAATTTCCTTAATTAGAGGAGAAAAGAGAGGGTTTTGTCTATAAAAGGAGCATGGAATGTAGAGTTTTATATCAAATAGCAGTAGTTTATTGTGAGTTTTTAAGGGAGAAGTATGGAAGGACAATTTCACTTCGGTGTCTATTGTAGTTGTGGGGAGAAAAACATTGATAATTAGCTAAGAATATTGTTCAAGCTCCAAGATGAATCCCTGTTGCTTGCGACAAGCAGATCATTGGGCCAATTTTATTCAGTCGCTACCATAATGGAATCTTATTGGAAAGACTCCTTACTATGTTGGTTGAATCCTTTGGATCATATTATCAGGCTTTAAGGATAGCGGATGCATTTTTGCGTGATGAGTATAAACATGTTGTTTCAGTGGCTATGATGCAAATGGAAATAGACCATAAAAAATGTTTTATTGTCAAAGTTTTTTATGCTAAAGTTGTGGCCAAGAAGAAGAAATTTTCTCAAGCTCTTACTTTGTTTTGTAAAGGAATGGCCAATCTGGACATTACTCCATTTTCTAAATTTGTACCAAACAATAGTGATCTTTTCTCTACCTCTCAACTTGAGAGGATCAATGTACTGGTTGATGGTTACCTTACCATAGACAAAGGGATGTACTAGATGGTCATATTGTAAGGGAGATATCCCCTTTGGTAGTTATCTATATAAATAAATAAATAATTACCCAAATGTTCATCAATAGTGGATAATCTTCCTTCTAAAACCCCTTTGAACGCATTAAAAATAATAAAAATAGTCTATGATCCATATGTAGAAGATAATGTATAGCACCAGATTCATCTTATATTGCATAAGGAAAAAATTTACATATAAAAATGGGTCTTCTATAGAATCTATCAAGGTATACATATTGGTAAAAGCACAATTGAGTGTCGCCTTTTAGGCTAACTCGACTGGCTCAGCCCAGTTAGACTTGGCCCAATCAGACTCGGTCGAATCTAACATGGTCGAGTCCATGTAGGTGCCACGCGGCACCTATGTGGCCCAATCCCTATGATATTTTAAATACCAAAAAGAATTCTCCAAGCCCCTCATTTGCACATTGAGGGGCTACAAGAGTGGGAAAGGTGCTCCAGAGGAAACTCGACCAAGTTCAAGGTAGGGGGCCCCAATTTTTTTTCATTTTTCAATAAATTTTTTTGTATAAATATGTAAAAAAAGAAAAAAAAAATCACTTAGCATTATAATATATTATTTTTTTCTTCATTTTTAAGAAATAAATGTTTGATTTATGAACTGTGGTTCAAAAGTGTTGCATGTTGAAGAAGTTTTATATGTTTAAATGTTTAAATGTATATGTAAATGCATGAATTAACATGTTTGAAGTTAAATGTTTTCATTTGAAGTATGTATGTTTGAAGTTAGATAGATAAATTATGTTAATTTAATTTATTTGAATCTATTTCAAATGTATGTATACATGTGTATTATATATAGATAGTTTTTAATTTATTTAAATATGTTCTTTTTGAACATGTGTGTGTGTGTGTGTGTGTGTGTTGATTTTCTACTGAATGTACACATGTATGTGCCCACTTGCAGTGAGCATATTTTATCTATTACATTTGTGCATCCATCATCTCTCTATCTTGATATCATATTGTATGTGCATCATGGCTAGCATACATGATGGTTAGGCCTCACGAGCATCCTCATTCCACCATGGTACCCCATAGAGTAGAGATAGTCATAGACATGAGACTAACTCTAGGTTGCATGCCACTCTAGCTGCGCTAAAGAAGACATTGGAAAATAGTGCTATCCTCCCTAATAGGGAGAAATTTTCATCCATTCGCACCGAGCTTATGAGTGTGATTTAGAAGGTTGAATAATACAATCCATATGATGATATATATATTGATGATTTTTACCATATCCTCTCTAGCACTGTCACAGGGAGTGTGGGTTGGAGAACACTTGATTCAGATGTTTATGTTACTTAGGTTAAGAACATTTTTGGAACCTATTACATAGATAAGAGGGTGGTTAGAGTATACAGGGTCATGAAATATATAGATGAAATAGTGGTCCCTTTTATATATCCAAGATGGTTAGTGGCCCATCATATGTGGCCACAAAAGGATAAGGTGTCCCTATATTTTTGCAAACAATTGTTTGTAGAGTTCCATTTGGGTTATGATATTGATTACATAGATTTACCCCCACATGTTGGCCAGGGATGGGGGAGATATCAGGATAAGTGTAGATGGCCTAATTTACCACAACCCCCTAGTAAGAGGGCAATGGTGTGTCAAAACCTTTTGGTTTTTCCAAAATTTTTGGAGACCCACACTAGATCTGGACAGGCTACAACTGAGGATGCACACCTACATATGTTTTCTATCATTTCCACCTCAGATCGATGAGTTTTCATCTGATCATGTGGTTAGATACATGCTCAGATCCTAGATGAGTGCAAGTGTTGATCCTTCTAGTCAATATTATGATCCTTACATCTGATTTGAGCTTCCCACTCCAGATAAGATAGCACGACTACCAGAGGATCGTTTGCATGCCATGAGCTCCATTTTAGTGAGTGATCTCCTGACACCTTATCAGACACATTATATGGTGCATGGGGTTCCTCTTAGTGATATTACTAAATTAATTTGAGGAGTGTTTATGAGATCCTCCACAGGTAGCAGTCAGGAACAGGGAGATGCATAGGCAGGTACCTTTAGACAAGATGACATCTAGATACATCCTATAGCTCCACAACAGATTGTGAATGATCTTACACTGCCTTGAGATCAGACACCTCACCTACAAAAGATACCGACAACCTCACGATTTCACACTAGATTCTCATATTTTCTTATGGATGAGGCCATTGACCCTAATGCAATGTCCTTACACTCTTTTGAATTATCTGACATTGGACATACATTGTAGTAGGTAAGAAACTATTTAATTTTGATTTAAGAACATTCAATTTATTTTATATATATATATATATATATATATATATATTTGAACTAGGTACAAGACACTACGATGGGTGTTGCATATGAAGATTTAGAGGAGCCTGGTGATATGATTCATCACGATACATAGGTAAAATAATTTGAATTAAATAATTTATTTTTTGAGTTTAAATATACATTTTTAAAAAATCAACATCAGTAATTATTTGTAAATTGTTACATGTACATACAAACCTAGGTCTAGGTCCAGCGGGACGAGGATGTTGAATGATATTAGTTTTGGTTACTGATCATGCTATTGATATTCATGTTTTGTCACTAATGTCAACATATACTTTTGTAGAGAGGACAGAGTGGTTACTTAACTGACAGAAGTGTACAGACAGTGTACGAATGTTTTAGAACTATCAAAGATAGGGATATGATGAAGAATGTGTGTTTCCCTTATTCCTAAGGTTTCTTGGCTTTATTTTGTATATTACAGATGTTACAGTTGATTTGGTGAAGACTGATTTCTGGACTGTAAACTGTGATGCTTGACAGAGCAGGTCTCTATGTTTTGGGTATATCTTTCTGGCGAAGATATTTCAGATGAAGTGAGCTTACTGGTGGATAGCCAACATATGTTGGAATAATGGGTTGAGTTTAATTGTTGTTTGATGACTGGTGATGTCAGCTGTGATGTGTATTCTGGAGAAGACCTATTTGGTGGCCCACTTCAGACATGTAGCATGTAAAATGAATTGTGAGGGTGGATTGTGGATCTATAAGTATAAGTGATGGATTATATTTGATGTTTACTTGTTATAGGTACCGTGTGTATCTTAGCAAGGGGTTATATAATTATTTGTATATTGGAAAGCCTTAATTGTCTGACTTGATTAATTATTTGTATATTAGGAAAGATTAATTGTCTGACCTAATGAATTCTTGTAAGAGGATATATATGAGTGATCTTTTCTTTTTGAAAATATGTGATAGAGATTGAAAAATAAAAGAAGTGAAAGATGCGAGGCTTGTTTGACTACTGGATGTAGAGCAGAGTTTATGGTGCAGGAGCACGCCTAGCTCAACCCCTCATCTTCTTGCTTTGTTTCTTTGATCCTGGCATGTAATGAGTCTAGCCAAGTTAGGAGAGATGTGTGTACCTTAGAAGGTCATTTTCTTTTTTTTCCCTAAGATGGATATGACTAGGTCAATCCATGGCTAGTTAGTTTGTTTAGTAGTTTGTTGTGTGTGCTCTCTTGCTAATGTTGCAAATTGAGTCCTAGAGTGAAAAGAGAGTTTCTTAGATTAAGTTGTATCTTAAAATGAATTTTAGGATTTTCATATGCCAAATGTAAGCAATTGGAGAACAAATCTCAAAGGTTGGAGTCACTTAGCAAAAGTTGTCATTTTCTTGCCAAAGTTGTCAACTTGGCCAAAAAGTGCTAAAAATGGGAAAAGTTGGAAAAATGATGGTCCACAGGAAAAATCATACTTATAAATCATTATCATGCCCTAATAAATTCCCAAGAGGGATTACAAGTCCCATTTTAAAGGAAAAGACAAAAAGACAAAAAGTTTCTATGACAATTTTTGAGTTTTGCATGACAACTCTCAAGAAGATGTTGCAGACCGAGCTAGGAGAAGGAATGATGGTTTGTAACACCTCAATACATTATGGGAGGTTATATAGGATGTGGAGAACCTATTAAAAACCATGAGATAGCATTTTTAATAGCAAGCAAGAAGTTTGAAAGAAGCAAATTCTAAGTTTTTGAAGCATATCATTGTTTTTGTGCTTTTTCATTGCATGTATGTGAAAGAGGGAGAAAAACCTCATGTTAGATATTGATCCTTTTTAATATGATAGGGATAAATATTTTCTCTTCACACCAGGGTTATATTTGAGTCCAACATAATCATGTTTTGAAAGGTTTTCTCTCTGACTGTCACACTTTTTACAGTTTTACAGTATCACTGTAATTTGCTTGCATGAAGGATAAAATGTATTAGAAGCTATGTTTTAATATTCATTTCATGTTCTCCATGTTCTTATAATTCTTTTTCATTTATATTTCAAGTTGAAAGGAGGTAATCTTATCATGCTTTGAAGAGCTTTTGTGTAGTGTTATTTTGTTGTCACAGTGGATAGTCTCCGAGCTGCTTTTTGATTGTATGAAGAGGATAATGGATTGAAATAAATGACCTAACCTTGGATCCTTATTTATCATGTACATGCAGACATTTTTAATTCAATAAATAAGTTATGAAGAGGTCAATTTGATAGGTTTTAAAAATTTGTTTCTAGGCAGTTTGCTGCCCCAGTTTGAGCAATTTATTGAGATGTGCTTGCCACTCCCTTTCCCACCATAGAAATTTTATGGGTTTTTGGTATATGGTAGTGGGATTGTATAATATGGTGTGTGCAGGAGAAGGGGCCTTAGAAACAATTTTTGGCATTTTTAACATGATGCGCTAGGTGAGTTGATAGCACCCAGCTAGGCTACATCAGAGCTTGAAGGTAAAAGGAAGCGGGTTGAATGCATTGAAAGCTTCAATAAAATTTTGGATTAAATAGGGGTGATGTGTGAAGAACCAAAATCCAAAAGGAGAAGTTTGTAAGTGAAGATTTTCTATGTTTAATAAGAGACCCTTGAAGAGACTGTAGAAATCAATTGAAAACCCTCAATTTTAGGCCAAAAGTGGCTTTCCAGTGTACGGACAACTTGGGGAGTTGGGACGTTAAAAATATTTTAGGTCTCCCAAAAGGATATTCATAAATAAAATCTATTTGGTACACTGTTAAGGAGGTTTTTGAGTAAGAAGAAGAAAACCTCATTTGGAGGGCTAATTCTAGTAGCCCTATTTGGTGCAAAGAGGACATACTTGCAAGATTAGGCCATTAAGCTCAATTGCTTTGTCCTCAATATCTTCATACTCAAAATATTCTTCACATTCATTGATCCAGTCAATCAACTCCTCTGGGTTAAGATTCCTTGAAAATGTAGGAACCTCAATCTTAGGTCTTTTACCAATCTTAGAAATGGCTTGGAAAAGCCTTTCTTCTTCTGGATTCAAAACTTCAACTTCTTCTTGATCATCATTTCCTTCTTCGGCTTCATCCTCACTTTCGTTTCTAACATTAAGATTCATTCCTCTGTGAATCTCTTCTTGCAATGCTCGCACTTGTCTCTGGAGCTCTCTAACCTCAGGTGTCACAATGCCAGCTCTTCCGCCACGTTCCCTTCATTGAGGCATTTTTGTGATGCGTGCTGAAACCCTAACCACGGTCCTGGTGCAAACTACCTCATAGTCGGCAATCTGTTTACACACTCAGAAACTTCTCACTCTGATACCACCTGATTAAGGGTGCTCCCTTTAATACCACAAACACATAACAGAAATAGAGAAGAAACAACAATTTGCATGAACAAAAAATGGGCTTCTAATTATCTCCACAAATGTGGAATTATAAACTTTCAGAATTACAATATGCAAAGCCACATGGGCATTCCCCTTACAATATTCTATAGGACAAAGCCTCAAATTATTACCCAGATCCACCTAGAACTGCCCTAGACAACACTACGGGCCTTCTTTATATAGGCAATTTCCACTGCCTGAGAAGGTTCCAGAAATCTAGCCATTAAGGCCGACTACCCTTAGCATTTA
>MU228519.1:1502337-1515632 GCA_018584345.1 Thuja plicata | reverse complement strand
TCCGAGTTCAAACGACCAACTTACTAAAAATAGTAAGTTTCCAAAAATAGCAGCTTTGTACAAAATAGCCCTTATTGAATAGAAAAACACATATTTTTGGGTGATGCAAGATTGCCCTTACACCCAGTATGCTCCTGCAAATAATGTACTGAGAGTATAGTATCCCTATTAAAAGATTTATCCCTCTTAGGAGCTTATTATGCAGGAGAAGGGGCCTTAGAAACAATTTTTGGCATTTTTAACATGATTCCCTAGGCGAGTTGATAGCACCCGGCTAGGCTGCATCAGAGCTTGAAGGTAAAAAGAAGCGGGTTGAATACATTGAAAGCTTCAATACAATTTTGGATTAAATAGGGGTGATGTGTGAAGAACCAAAATCCAGAAGGAGAAGTTCCCAAGTGAAGATTTTCTATGTTTTATAAGAGACCCTTGAAGAGACTGTACAAATCAATTGAAAACCCTCAATTTTAGGCCAAAAGTGGCTTTCCAATGTACGGACAACTTGGGGAGTTGGGACCTTAAAAATATTTTAGGTCTCCCAAAAGGATATGCATAAATAAAATCTATTTGGTACACTGTTAAGGAGGTTTTTGAGTAAGAAGGAGAAAACCTCATTTGGAGGGCTAATTCTAGTAGCCCTATTTGGTGCAAAGAGGACATACTTGCAAGATTGGGCCATTAATCTCAATTGCTTTGTAATAAGAAGGTGGAATGGGATTAAATAACACCTAAATAAATCCCATATTCACTATGAAGCAAGAAGAAACCATTTTGTGTGAATATGCAAAGTGGGCAGCAAGGTAAAACGATTGGTTTAGTAGGTAATTAAGTTGGTGTAACTAGGTGGGGCATTGGGAAGGATAAGATTGTGATCCTATACATATTAGGGTATCTAAGTGAACCCTAATAGGCTAGGAGAAAGCCTAATAAAGTCCTTATAGCCATTAAGGAAACCATAGAAACCCCGTCTTTACTTACATTAGTTTATGAGTAGAGTACTTCAATGGAACTGAACAAGCAAAGACAGTTGCTATCAGACAGTTAACTAGATTGTAAATTTTCTATATACACTTGTTCAAATTGAGAGTCCTTGAGGGTGGATTTAACCTTCTTTGGGAAGTATTCTTGGGCAGTGATCCTACTACTTTTCTTGACTCCTAACAGGGTTTGTCTCCTAACATGGACTGTGTACTGTAATGTTGTAATAAGCTCCTAAGAGGGATAAATCTTTTAGTAGGGATACTATACTCTCAGTACATTATTTTTGGGTTCTAATTTCCAAAAGGGTTTTACCTTTAATAGGGTTTCTTTGACAACAATTATTGTGTTATGGTGTTGGCATTTCTATGTTATCATTTGCATTACATTTTTGGTTTATAAAGTTTAAAGTTTAATAATATATATCACAACTGAGTCACCCCCCCCCCCTCTCAATTGTCTTGTGGACTATTATTCCTAACAATTGGTATCAGAGATTTTGGTCCTTAGAGAGAAATTTTAACAGCTTAAGGTGATCCTGAAGATGTCTTACTACAGGAAGGATAGTCCGAAGTTTGATCCTGAACACTTTGGTAGTTGGAAGAACAAGATGAGAACACGTTTTCTATGTCTGGGAATTGATTACTGGATGATCACGAAGAAGAATGATAAGATAGTGACTGAGGATGAATTAGAGAAGGCTACTAAAGATGAAAATAAGTTATTTTCATGTAATATGGTTGCAAGGGGATCCTTGATCAACGCACTTTCAGAAGGAGAATTCACTGAAGTAAAAGACTTGGATTCTGCACATGAGATTTGGACAAGATTGGAAGCATTGTATGAAGGAGATAGTTTTACAAAGTAGGCAAAGCTACAAAACTGGAAGACAAAGATGGAATCACTGAAGATGAGAGAAGATGAGAACATTGGGGCATATGGATAGAGAATTATTAAAGTGGTTACTAGTATTAGAAACTCTAGAGGTACTTACAGTGAGGAAGAAGTGATTGCAAAGATACTCAGATCTTTGACACCTGCATATAGAACCAAAGTACAAGCTATAGAGGATATTATACCTTAGACACTGAACTTCACCAGAGAGATGTTGATTGGAAAGATAACTACATTTGAGGCCGCAGAATTGGGAGACACTTTACCTAAAGTTGAGTCAGCATTCAAGGCAACTGTGCATAAGAATAAAAAGACCTTATCTAGAAATGAAAGCACTAGCAGTAGTAATCTGAAAGAAGAAATTGGAGAATATGCTGATGAATGGGAACAGATATAGGAGGAAGAAATAAATCTAGATGAAGTAGTAGCATTGATCGCTAGAAGAGAAAAGAGAGGTAAGGGTAAATTTGAGGGAAATTTACCTTTAAAATGTTTTTCATGTAACAAGATTGGTCATTTTGCATCTAGCTGTCCTACAAGACTTCCAAAGCACAAACCTAAGTTTTCAAATCCAAATATTCAAAACACAAGGAATGCTATTATGCTAGTGAGGGTATATCTAATGATGATGATGGTGACTATGATGAAATTGGAATTATTGCTATTAAGGATGATGAACCTATGCATGAAGAAAAAGGGTTAGTATCCCGTGTTGAAAAGAAATTTGAATGGGTTATAGAAAGTAGTTTTTCACATCATATGACTGAAGATAAAAACAAGTTTGTGAATTTGAAAAGATATGATGGTGGTGTTGTTAGATTTGGGGACAACACTCCTAAGCTTATTATTGGAGTTGGATCTATTTCTTTGGATGGAATGACTAACACTGACAATGTATTACTTGTTGATGGACTTAAGCATAATCTGTTGAGTTTTGGACAGTTAGTAGAAAAAGGTTATCAATTAAGATTCTTTCATGGGAAATGCTCTATCAGAAGTAAAGTAGGAGACTTGATCGCATTTGGTACTAAATCTAGAGGTAATGTATTTTAATTGAACACATCTGAAGCTTATTTTTTTATTGCGAAGGTTGATGACATTTGGTAATGACACAGAATATTTTCTCATGTTAACTTTGAAAACATTGTGAAGGAAAGTATGACTAGTGCTGTAAGAGATCTACCTAAAATTGTGAAGCCATCTAACACTATGTGTAGAGAGTGTGTTATGGGGAAGCAGACTAGAAGCACTTTTAAAAGCAAAGCTCATTCAGCAAAAGGGAAGTTGGATCTGGTGCATATAGATCTATGTGGTCCTACAAGAACAAGATCATACTATGGTGAAAGGTACTTTATACTATTTGTTGATGACTTTTCTAGAATGATGTGGGTTACATACTTGAGAGAGAAATCTAAAGCATTTGACAAATTCAAGTTATTTAAAGCAAAAGTTGAGAATGAATTTGGTTTGAAGATAAAATGTTTGAGATCAGACAGAAGTGGAGAGTTTAAAATCCACAACAGAATGGGATAGCAGAGCGAAGAAATAGAACTATATTAGATGTTGCAAGAACTATGTTGCTAGAAGGAAATGTGTCACATGTTCACTGGAGAGAAGCAGTTGGAACTGTTGTGTACACCTTGAATATAAATTAGATCAAAGAAGGTACAAGTAAGACTCCTTATGAATTATGGTTTGATCATACACCTATAGTAAAATATTTCAAAATATTTGGTAGTAAATGTTATATCAAGAGAGATGATGAGATAGGAAAGTTTGATGCTAGAAGTGATGAAGGAATTTTTCTTGGTTATTCCACTAAGAGTAAAGCATATAAATGTTTCAATATGAGATTGAGAAAGTTGAATGAAAGTGCCAATGTGAGGATAGATGAAAAGTTTCAGATTCAGGAAATGATATATGAATGTGGTCAGATAACAGAAATAAAAGAGGTCATTGTTGAACCTAAAGAACCTTTGATGATCGAGAATGAGATTGAAGATGAATAGAATGAAGCTACTGAGACACTGAAGACACCAAGGTATGTTAAGAAGAACCATCCTAAAGATCAAATTATTGGTGATGCAAGTAAAGGTATTATGACTAGATCTAGAACTAGAGATGAAATCTGTTTGATTTCTCAAGTTGAAATGAAGACTACTAATGAAGCATGTAGAGATGAATCTTGGACTAAACCTATGGAAGAAGAAATTGAATAGATAAAGAAAAACAATACTTGGGAACTGGTTCCAAAACCTAAGAATAAAATTGTGATAGGAACTAAATGTATTTTTAAAATTAAGATGGATGAGGAAGGAACAGTGGTAAGAAACAAGGCTACACTGGTATGTAAAAGCTATTCGTGACAAGAAGGCATAGACTATGAAGAAACATTTTCTCCTGTTGCTAGATTGGAAGCTGTGAGATTATTTCTTGCTTATGCTAGACATAAAAACTTTAAAGTATATCGGATGGATGTGAAGTCAGCATTCTTGAATGATGATCTAGAAGAAGAAGTTTACATTGAGAAACCTGATGGTTTTCCTTTGACAGATGATGAAAACATGGTTTGCAGACTGAAGAAGGCACTGTATTGAATGAAACAAGCACCAAGAGCATGGTATGCAAGAATGGACAAATATCTACTTCATCCTGGTTTCAAAAAAGGTAATGTAGACAATAATTTATATTTGAGAACTGATGAAGATGGAATCTTAATTATAGAATTTTTTGTTGATGATATCATTTTTGGAGGCAATGATAAGATGAGCAAGAAGTTTTCTAAAGAAATGGAAAATGAATTTGAGATGTCAATGATTGGTGAGATGAAATTTTTTCTTGGTTTTCAAATTAATCAAAGTAAGAATGGCATGTTTATATCTCAGACATAGTATCTTAATGAAATATTGAAAAAGTTTGGAATGGAAGATTGTAAACTTGTTGGGACACCTATGGTGACTGGACACAAACTGACTAATAGTGATGAGACTCAAAGTGTTGTACAGACTAAGTATAGATCGGTGATTGGAGGTCTACAATATCTAACTCACACTAGACCAGATAATACCAGTGCAGTTGGAATTGTGGCTAGATATTAGGAATATCCTAAAGAGACACATTTTTCTGCTATAAAAAGAATTTTCATATATTTGAAAGGGACAATAGAATATGGATTATGGTATGAAAAATTAGAATATTTTACATTACAAATTTATACTGATGTTGATTGGGCAGGTAATGTGGATGACAGAAAGAGTACAAGTGGTGGTGCATTTTTCCTTGGGAAAATATTGGTTTCTTGGTTGAGCAAGAAGCAGAATTATATTGCTCAATCTAATACTGAGTCAGAGTATGTTGCTAATACAATAAACTATACACAAGTTGTTTGGATGAAATAAATACTAAAGGACATTGGAATAATTTTTGAAGAGCTAGTGGTTATCCATTGTAATAACACTAGCACAGTGAAAATGTTGAAGAATCTTGTAATGCATTCAAAAACTTAGCACATTTCTATTAAGTATCATTTGTTGAGGGAGAAGGTAGCAGAGAAAGAGATAAGAGTGGAATACATTATCACAAAGGAACAAAGAGCAGATGTATTTACAAAACCTTTGCCAAAATATTATTTTGAATATCTCAGACGCATGCTTGGGGTGATGACCCCTCCCAGTGGTAATTAATTAATGTAGATATGCATCAGTCCAGTGGATCTCAGAGTTATATCATTCTCTAGACTTGATGTATGGATCTACTCCTTAGGGGCAGTGATCGCATGAGAATACTATGGAGTACATTTGGGTGATCTTGCACCTGGTTGATAGACATGAAGATTTGAAAAAGATACACCTTACAGATGACTATAGATGAGTTATGGAACCCTTTTACATTGTTACCAAAGGGGGAAGGAATCTATGTGAAAATCCCTACTATTTTGGGAGATTTGTGTTGAGGATATTGAGAAGATTGTATTGAGAGAGAAATTTTGGGTTGATTCATATGGATTTTCCCATATGTTTCCATCAATGCCAAAGGGGGAGATTGTTGGATGATATCATTTTTGGGTACTGATCACGCTGTTGATATTCATGTTTTGTACTTGATGTCAACATATTTTTTTGTGGAGAAGACAAACTGGTTACTTAACTAACAGAAGTGTACAGACAGTGTACGGATGTTTTAGAACTATTGAAGATAGAGATATGATGAAGAGTGTGTGTTAACCTTATTCCTAAGGTCACTTGGATTTATGTTGTATATTGTGGATGTTATAGTTGATTTGGTGAAGACTGGTTTCTGGACTGTAAATTGTGATGCTTGACAGAGCAAGTCTCTATGTTTCGGGTATAACTTTCTGGAAAATATATTTCAGATGAAGCAAGATTACTGGTGGATAACTGACATATGTTGGAATAATGGGTTGAGTTTGATTGTTTTTGTATGACTGGTGACGTCATTTGTGACGTGTATTCTGGAGAAGACCTATTTGGTGGCCGACTTCAGACATGTAGCGTGTAAAATGAATTGTGAGGGTGGATTGTGGATCTAGAAGTATAAGTGATGGATTATATTTGATGTTTAATTGTTATAGGTACTGTGTGTATCTTAGCAAGGGGTTATATAATTATTTTTATATTGGAAAGCCTTAATTGGCTGACCTGAATAATTATTTATATATTAGGAAAGCTTAATTTGTCAACCTAATGAATTATTGTAAGAGAGTATATAAGATTGATCTTTTCTTTTTGAAAATATGTGATAGAGATTGAAAAAGAAAATAAGTGAAAGTTGTGAGGCTTGTTTGACTGCTGGATGTAGAGCAGAGTTTATGAGAAGAGTAATTCATTGGAACTAACCAAGCAAAGACAGATGCTATTAGACAGTTCACTGGATTGTTTATTTTCTATTTACACTTGTTCGGATTGTGAATCCTTGAGGGTGGATTTACCCTTCTTTGGCAGTATTCCTAGGCAGTGAGCCTACTACTTTTCTTGACTCCTAATAGGGTTTGTCTCCTAACAGGGACTATGTGTTGTAATGTTGTAATAATCTCCTAACAGGGCTAAATCTTTTAATAGGGATACTATACCCTTAGTACATTATTTGTGGGTGCTAATTCCCACTAGGGTTTTACCTTTAATAGGGTTTCCTCAACAACAAGTATTGTGTTATGGTGTTGGCATTTACTGTGTCATCATTTGCATTGCAATTTTGGTTTATAAAGTTTAAAGTTTAATAATCTATATCACAAATGATTCACCCCCCCTCTCAGTTGTCTTGTGGACTTTTATTCCTAACAGAGGATCCACACAGGCCCATAAATAGTGGTGATGGAGGTTATTGAGAGTTATATTGTTTATTGGTTGCATAGTTTGAACATTGGTCATATTGAGTTATTAATTTTCCAGATATTTTTACATTGATATTTGACCTCTACATTTGCATGTGACGTTGATTTTGATCTAGTACATACATGTGTTTATCTCTGTAGACCTCTTGTATTTGTACATGTGACATTGATATTAGATATGTATGTACATGTTTTTAGATATGTATAGACATTTACATTCATACATGTTTGATTTTCATTTTACGTTTCTAGATGTATAAATATGTATGGACATTGATTTTTGCAGTATATATATATATATATGATCATGTAGTCTATACATTTCTTTCTAGATATATAGATATTTGAACTAAAAATAAATTTGTGCACATATAGACATATGTTTATCTATACATTTAAGTCTAATTTCAATTTAATTGAAATCTTATATAAATTTAAAAATATCTAGATCAATTAATTGAAACCTAATTACATTCAATCGTACATAGATAATTACTTAAATAGTAGATCTTGATCAATCTAATCTTGATTGTACCAAAGTGTCAATATAATTTATTTAATATAGATCAATTATTCAAAACCTAATCAATCTAATCAAATTCTAATTTCAATAGATAATTTAGGAAAATTACACTTGTAATTTTCAAACAAAGTATCTTGATCTAGAAACTTTAATAAAGCAAACCAAATTATCAATCTAATATAATGTAGAGACCTTAAAAATAATTTGAAACCTAATCAATATAATTGAACAATCTAATCAATTTATTAATCAATATAAACAACCTTAATCGATCTAAAATCAATCTAATCTAATCTAATCAATTGAAAAAAAAATATTAAAAGGTCTAATCAATTAAAATTCAAAACCTAATCAATATAAATTCAATCTAATCAACATACCTAATCGATTTAATTTAATCAATTTCTAAAATCAATCTAAAGTACCAATCTAATATAACCTAGTACATATTTATTCAATTTAATTGAACAATCTAATCAATTTATTAAAATCAACCTATCATAACCTCTTAAGCCCTAGTATGCACCCTTAAGCCCTATTATGACCCCTTAGGCCCTAATATGACCTTATATATATATATATATATATATATATCAAGGTTCAATCGTGTATTTCAAATCATTTATAGTGTACTTCAAATATGATTTAAGTACACACGAGCTAGATCTATGAAAACACATTAAAATCCTAAGTTAGCTCCTGATACATGTAGTATGGATCCTCTCTATCCTTTATTATCTCTAAAAAAATTTCATGTTCTTCACTAGTCAACTTCCACTTTTGGTTTTCACGTCCTTTTTTGGCACAGTCTCAAACTACAACTTTGTCGCTATAACCAAGTGACTATTTTGTAGAACTCTTTGTTCAGCCATGTATCTATAAATTGAACTCCATTTTTGTTGATCTTAACTTGTTGATAATAGGTTCCTTCAATAAGATCTGAACCAGTTGGATATTATTGTCCATCACCATCAATAATTTCTTGTGGAAACTTGTATTTTTCTTTGGTGCATCTTAGTAGATAATAATCTACACCTTCTGCATTCTCAAGATCCGCAACAACAACAAAAATATCACCTACAAATGTAAAAATGAATTGTGCATTTAAATTAATAACAAAACTTCAAAAGTTTGGACTACTAAAATTTGAACGTCACTCAAGTAAACCTAATAAATTATATATAAATTGTAAAAAAAAACATATATGTGTACATGTATGTCAATATGCACCTGAAAAAACTAAATTAGAAACACGTTCATAATCAACTGAATATATAGGATCATAGATGTCTATATCATTGTCATCATCTTCATAAGAAGGCATTCTAAGTAAGTCTTTTTGATCCCATTGTGAAACATATCCATTTGCAATATTAACACATTGACTCATTGTGCTATTGTTAACACAATCTTCACAAAAGTATGGTTTATCTCTTATTTGAATTAGTGGAGGCTTGTGTTACGCTGTAGTCATCACTTTATGTAAACTTCTAATACCAATAATTGATTGACAATAGTAAGGATTAGATCGTTTGATATGTGGAAAAATTAAAAAATAAATAAATAAATTAGTCAGATCTCAGTTCAATTATAAAAAATGTGAAATACATTTACATGCTATATATAGACTCAAGTTGAACATGGGTGACCTATAATTTGATTTTTAGAATTTGAGTTTGAAAACTGAAAGTTTTAAATACCTATCACTTCCCAAAAGTAATGTTTGTTGTATTTTGTGTCTCAGGTAGCAAAATTATTTTGACACCATTCAACAATTTTGTTTGCATTCTCTATCTTGTTACCTAGATATATAACAATTTAGTATAATTAGTTTATTTCTAGCAAATGGAGACTAAAGAACGTGTACATACTATACTACAAACAAGTTGAATATCAAATGTATATACCTTGAAGTTCGTGTTGTCAAAGTTCACGCTTCACACATGCTCCCACTCCATCATGCTCTCCTTTTCCATGTTCACTTTCAAACAAGTTCCTGATGACATAAGTTTTTTCATCGGTATGCAAAGAGAAAACAGTTATTATGAACCATCAGTTACACTACACCAAAAGACAGGTTTCAGTTCAGATTGAAAGTGCTAAGTATAGAGGAACCCGACAAGAAAGTTACACTATAAACCAAAATAACAAAAAAAAAGAAACCCAACAGAGAAAGGGAACCTAACAGACAACTCAACAAAGGAACATCGAAAGTTATACAAACTGATTTCAGAGACAACCGAGCATCAGACACCGAAATTCGGTTATAGCCTGAGAAAAGTGGATCTGACTTCCACGTCAGATGAAAAAATTATAATTTATATTTAGAGTCTAGATTTGTTTTAAAACCATTTCTTGAGGAAAAAGAAACATAATTGTAATTGTTTTAATCAGTCTTATTGATTAAAAACATGCGAAGTAGGAGAAAACTGTATGAGACAATGGACAAGAAATTCTAGGAGTTGGAATAACCCCGAAATGACATGTCTACACTGTCATAAAGTTGGTCATCTGAAGAAAGACTGTAGAGACCGAATGACAGAGACCAGCACCTTTGCCAATGGAAACACCATTGAAGACATCAGAAAGATGAGAAACAAAATGTGGAGGAAAGCCACAAACACTGATGAAGTTGGACTGAGCAATGCAATTGGTGACACCTTATCCAATGGATCTAGTGACATCACCACCCCCACCTAAGTAGAAAAAGTAAGTATGGAACTACATTATACCAAGTTATATTTTACATCATTTCCATTATACATAGTTAAAATATCAAATCAGCATGATTAAAGATGCATTATGGTATTACTTGTTATGATTCTATGAAACAAGTCTTGTCGGTCAATACATACCAAAATGCATCGGTGTACATACAATCCTAAGTTGTCTATACTTACTGAGAATCGTCGGTTAACACATAAAGGCCAATTCACTAGTGTAAACTGAGATCCATCGGTAATCATGTGAGTTGACAATATTGTCTTCGTCATACACCAAAATCCGTCGGTGAAAGTAACAAGTTGACAGTTGCCCAAAACATCACATTCTCACTGAGAATGTTATTGTGTATCACCCAACAACTCCTTCTTCACACACCGAGAAGTGGTTGAGAATTAATTGTTAGAATACTTCAGGGATAACTTAGAGGGGGGGTGAATCAGTTATCAGCAACTTTAAATCTTTTTCTTATACTTATTAATCTAGATTGATAAAAATTAAATGCACATTCAGATAACACATTACACAACACATCAATTTGGTTATAGGGAAACCAAATGGTAAAAACCCCGGTGGGAATTAGTACCCACAAAGAACTATACTGTTTATAGTAATCCATGTTAAAAGATCTTTCAACCCTGTTAGGAGTTGTTCATTATAATGCAGTAGTATAGTGTCCTGGTTAAGGGTCTGACCCTGTTAGGAGTCTTTTACAATAACCCTGTTAGGGGTGGTGGACTCACTATCCAAGGACTCACTATCCAAGTGGTGAAGGCTACAACCTTCTGGTTATTTGATACACACTGTATCAACAAGGTGAACTGTTATTTGTGACACTGCTTGTCTGTTCAGTTCCTTTTGTGCGTTGATGCTTTAACCTCTTGTAAAGCACTACAACAATCTTATCTATGTTTTTAAAGCTTCTACTTCAATATCTATATTATCAACATATGATAAATATAGCTCTGCTGCTTTAACACTCTGCTTTGCTTTTCTTATCTCTGGCTTTTGCAACTCTTCTTATCACAAATGACCTTCTATAAGTACATACTCCAAGTATGAGATCATGTGACCTGTTAGACAACTCTTCATAACATCATTGTTGGCTCTACTAAGCGTGCAAGCATAATTATAACCACGCAAGTATAAACTGAATAGACGCGTCGCTTCACTAAGTCGGCTTTACCAATTTAACCATAACTTTGCAATCTTCCTTAAATATGTTTGGCGCCTTTAGATTAATATCAACAACTCATAACTCATCATGAATATACACACGCATATCTTGAAGATAGGTGCAACTCAATAAACACGTTACATATGTCAGCCTTAAACCGTTATTCCTCCAGAACTGTAACCGTTAATAACAGAATTACATATCTTTACTGAAACATCATATCTGAGTCTACGTGTATGAACATAGCATAATAAACATGTCAAAAACATCTATCTATCCACGCAAGTCTTCATGTCATCATATGGATAAGTACATACAGAAGTACTGTTGTGTATTATATGTTGTCATCAATGACAAACAAACAATCAATCAACTATTCAGAATAAAATCTCCAACAATCTCCCCCTTTGGCATTGATGGCAACATATGATAAAAACAACTTCTGTTCATGGTGTCTTCTTTCTTTTAGAATCTTCTCAATATCCTCATCAAAGATTCATCTACACTGCTGCAGTTACATAGACTATGTTTTATATGTATACTCCCCCAGAGTATAAGCTCCTTGTATGTGTTCCTTGTTTATCTTTTTGTTTGTGTTCCTTGTTTTTAGTACATACTCCTCCACTGACATCAATGGAAATGGGCACCATAAACCATTATGCACAGGTACTACTCTAGAAGTAGAGTAGTCAACCATTCATCAGTCACATAGGACTGATGTACTTGCTTCTTTCTTTAATCAGAATTAGGAGAGGGAATGACTCCCAACTTCTCCCTTAGATACTCAAAAGTATCCTTTGCTAAAGGCTTCTTAAAAATGTCTGCTAACTGATCTTTTGTGCTTACATAGTCCAATGTTACTTCCTTCTCTGCAACTTTTTCTCTCAGAAAATGGTACTTGATCTCTATGTGTTTTGTCTTTGCATGCATCATAGGGTTCTTAGACATGTTAATAGTACTAGTGTTGTCAGAATGAATAAAAATAGGATAGTCAACCTGAATACCAAAGTCTTTAACCATCTGCTTGATCCAAACAATTGTTGTATAATTCAGTGCTGCTTCAACATATTCTACCTCTGTCGTTGACTGAGAAATACAATTTTGCTTCTTTCTTGTCCAAGATACCAACCTTTCTCCAAGAAATACTGCTCCTCCTAAAGTTCTCTTTCTATCATCAATACAACCTACCCAATATGCATCAGTATACACATCAAGTTGTGTATTCTCTGATTTAGGATACCATAAACCATAGTCTATAGTTCCCTTAAGATATCTAAGTATCCTCTTGATTTCCATTAGGTGATTATTCTTGGGTTCAGGTGCAAATCTTCCAACAATGCCAACTGCATTAGATATATCAGGTCTTGATTGAGTTAGATAAATAAGCTTTCCAATCATAGATTTGTACAATGTTTTATCAACTACTGTGGAGTCATCATCTTTTGAAAGTTTACTTCCTGTGATCATAGGAGTGCATACTGGCTTGTAATCCTCCATCTTGAAGGTTTTCAATATTTCCTTCACATATTTTGACTGATTAATGAATATTCCTTTATCTGTCTATTTTACATTCAGTCCCAAAAAGTATTTTATAGGACCAATCATGCTCATTTCAAATTCATTCTGCATTTCTTTTACAAATGTTATACTAA
>MU228519.1:1475786-1499413 GCA_018584345.1 Thuja plicata | reverse complement strand
TTGCTATGAATACCTCCTTCTATTTGTTTGTAGCATCATCCTTTTCAAGGTCTTTTAAAGATGGAATATCAACTTCTTGTGTAGCAATCTCAAAGATCTCAAAGCCAACACATTGTAGATGTGTTATGATTTTGTTCTTCCAATCCAGATAGTTCTCTCCATCGAACTTAGGAATCTCTTTTCTGAAGTATGCCATCTGATCTACCTTAAGCTGTTAGGCTTTCTATAAACAACTTTAAATCAGTTATCAGCAACTTTAAATCTTTTTCTTACACTTATTAATCCAGATTGATACAAAGTAAATGCACATTCAGATAACACATCACACAACACATCAATTTGGTTATGGGGAAACCAAATGGTAAAAACCCCGGTGGAAATTAGTACCCACAAAGAACTATACTGTTTATAGTAATCCCTGTTAAAAGATATTTCAACCCTGTTAGGATTTGTTCATTACAATGCAGTAGTATAGTGACCTGGTTAAGGGTCTAACCCTGTTAGGATTCTTTTACAATAACCTTGTTAGGGGTGGTGGACTCACTGTCCAAGTGGTGAAGGCTACAACCTTTTGGTTATTTGATACACACTGTATCAACAAGGTGAACTGTTGTTTGTGAAACTGCTTGTCTGATCAATTCCTTTTGTGCATCGATGCTTTAACCTCTTCTAAAGCACTACAAAAATCTTCTCTGTGTTCTGAAAGCTTCTACTTCAATATCTATATTATCAACATATGATAAATATAGCTCTGTTGCTTTAACACTCTTCTCTATTTTTCTTATCTCTGGCTTTCACAACTCTTCTTATCACAACTGACCTTCTATAAGTACATACTCCAAGTATGAGATCATGGGACTTGTTAGAAAACTCTTCATAACATCCTTGTTGGCTCTACTAAGTGCGCAAGCATAATTACAACCGTGCAAGTATAAACTGAATAGACGCGTCGCTTCACTAAGTTGGCTTCACCAATTTAACCATAACTTTGCAATCTTCTTGAAATATGTTTGGCACCTTTAGATTAATATCAACAACTCATAACTCATCATGAATATACACAAACATATCCTGAAGATAGGTGCAACTCAATAAACATGTTACATACGTCGGCCTTAAACCGTTATTCCTCCAGAACTGTAACTGTCAATAACAGAATTACATATCTTTACTGAAACATCATATCTGGGTCTACATATATGAACATAGCATAATAAACATGTCAACAACATGTATCTATCCACACAAGTCTTCATGTCATCATATGGATAAGTACATACAGAAGTATTGTTGTGTATTATATGTTGTCATCAATGACAAACATACAATCAATCAACTGTTCAGAATAAAATCTCCAACATTAATGACTCAACTTAGGGAAAAGTCTATTAATAGACGACAGAAGGGTTTCATTATTCACACGGCAACCTGAGAAAAGAGATAGAGTGAAATCTAAGAAAAAAGTGACCCGATTTCAAAGTTCCTTCAACTCGACTCCCTGTACTCCAAATAGATTCCTAACAGCTACAGAGGTTGAAGTAAGTAATAGAGATAATCGAGAGCTCTACTTTTATTTATGGAAAAAAGCCCTAATTTTAGAATCAATGGAAACTACATCAAGAATCTCCAAGCTCAAGAATGATAAAAAGAATAAGGTCAATCTAATCAAGAATGCAACATGTGAAGAACTTCATTACAAGATATTTCGTGAGGTTGCTTCACAACCCGATAACCCTGGTGCATTCTCTAGAATACTAGCTAGGGTTTTGCTCTTTGAAGATGTGTGAGTGTATATACACTGCAAGATTGCAGAAATAAGAGACTTGGAAGTTGAGCAAGCTTTCAAGAAGCTTTGCAATGATGATGGCACTATCAAGGAAGAGCATAAGCACATTGAGGTAAAAGGGATCACAAATTCCCTATGGTTCCCAAAGGAGTTCAAGACCAAATGGATTCAGTTAGTACTGAGCAGGATACATGACCAAAAATTATGGTTGGATGATCCTAAATTGATAACCAGGGATGTTATCCACACTATTACCGGTTATCCCATAACTGATAAGGTAAAGGCACTAAAGCACCTGCCTAAAGCTGACATTAAGAAGAATACAGGAGTATCATGGGATGGAACGGGATTAAAGGTATCCACCATCAAAGATGATGAAATGGAATTAGGAGAATGTGTCTTAGGATACAATTTCTTTCAGGCTAGTAGGATGAACAATATTGCATCCAGAGTAGTGGATACAACATACAAGATTGTCAAGAAGGGACTGTAGTTGGATCTGTCAGAACTTCTGCTAAGACAATTGGATGAGAATATGAAGACAATAAGGACTGCAAATTCCAACTCATGTAAGTTTGGTTCACTCATCATGTGCATATTTTTCTATTTCCAAGAATCCTTCCCATCCATAGGAAATGTCAAATGGGACACTACTAGACCAGTGACCATACAAATCAGTGAGTTCATCAAATCACTAGGAGACAATTTTGAATCAGTCATGGATGAATACTTTGTTGGATTCAAAGAAAGAATGCAGAAGAGGGTAAGGATTCCAAAACAATTAATAGAAAAGTTTAGGACTGACATATGTTTTATGGTGGACACTGACTACACCTACATCAAGCCAGCTATACCGAGAATAGTATGGTTGGCTCCACTTGATTATGAGGTGAACATAGATCAAGCATCAAATAATATTGAGGCATTGATAAATGAACCATTACATAAATCACCACCTAAGTTTGGAACTTATGATGAAGCCAAAGAAAGGATTAAAACTGGCTTAGTTGTGAAAAATATTGACAGAAAGAAAGATAAAATGGTCAAGACTTTTAAGGAAAAGCTATCGATGAATGAAGAAGAAACTAAATAGAAAGAAGAAACCAAGGGTCATTCACCCATCAGTGAAGCTGAGAAGGAGAGTGACTCAGAATCCACAGAGTTAGATACACCACTACCTCCACCAGCAAAGAAACCTAGAACTACTACTGCAACTAGGACCTGGAGCTAGATAGAAAAGGATGCAAGTCCTCTGATCAAGAAAGGTCAAGTAAGGACCTACAAAATAAAACCTCAAACCAAACAGACCAAAGCACCAAAGAGGAGAAGGAAATTAATCCTAACCAAGGAAGATATTGAAGATACTCAGGAGGATGAATGTGTCCAAAAAGAAAAGAGTAAGACTCCTGAAACTATTGATGAGGTATGTGCTTCTATTATCAAATCGGGTACAGTAAATGATCGCAAGATTAAGAAATTACTAACATTGGATCCTGAGGATCAAAATAAAATAGAAGAGGCAATTATCAAAATGATGTGTATATTCAAATATGTTCCAATATAATTGGAATATAATATGCCAAAATAAATTTTGAATAGATTATCGGCAAGATGGACATTTGCATTACACTCTGAGAAAGAGATTAGGGAAAGAGACCTAGTTTTAGTCATGCCTCCCAAATCTAAAAATGGGGGAAATTGAAGAGATGGTGAAGAATCACTCCAAAATATTCTCACCAAAGTTAATATCCTACCAAGTGCTTCAAGGACATCTACTTGAACTACATAGGAAGAGTGAGGCTAAATGGAGAAAGATACTTGATATACCTAAAAAGGGTACAAGTCCTGAGCCACAAATTTCTCTTACCAACAAGCAACAAAACAAGAATGATCATGCTAAACAGAGCCCTGAACATATTATTATCACTGATGAAGATTTTAATGAAGAATCATTAAACACAACAACCAACAAGGATATGGACATTGCAGATGAAACATGGCCAGATAGTACAATCATTAATGTTACCAGAGCAGATCCTGTAGATGAAATACAAAGAGATGAAGATGTCACTATTGTCAAGGACCAAACCAACAAACAAGGCACTAAAAAATAATCAACATAGGTAGACACACCAGGACAGATATCACTATTGATACAAGCTATCAATATTATCTTGGAGAAGGAGAAGTTACCTAAAAAGGATGGAAGCATACCCGAAGATAAGGGTAATGATGAAAAGAAGGATACAATCGATGAATAGGTAGTCATCGGTGGAGAAAAAAAAAGATGGTGATAAAAATGTTACAAATATCGATCACACACAAAAAGATGGAGATAACATCATAAAGGATGCACAAATGAAAGATACAAATGAAGTGCAAAAGGAGAAAGGTGAACAAGATAAGATAAGATAGATGATGCCACACCTAAGGACATCAAAGGCGATGCTACTAATACACCGAAGGTAGATAAGGAGATATCGTCAGAAAACCAAAAGAAAAACCCCAAGAAGCAAGAAAAAAGTACAACACCACAAAAGCCTTCCTTCAGCACATCAAACCAAGCATAAAAACTCTCAATGGCTTTGCATACAGGTGCATCACAAAAGAAGAAGAAGAAAACCAAGAAGAGTAAGTTGGAGGTCACACTTGATGAAATCATTTAAATACCAAAGTGTGATCCAACCACATTGGACTATGAATCTCTTATAGAATATGGAGAGATATGTCAAAGGAAAGCAATGCAGTAAAAGCTTAGAAAAGAACACAAAGATTCTCTAGTGCTGGAAAATACAAGAGATATCTTACAATAGATAGTCCCTAACATTGATGTTCATCACAATGCCCACATTCTGGATCAACTTGTCGTTCTCACCGAAGCAATCACAACTCAAAATTTGGATGCAGAAAAGGCTATTGAAGAACGAACAGAACAAAAGTTCTAATATAAATTGACAGAACAGATCAACCAAGAAGTGGTAGAAAATAAGGTAAAGCTTTTAGAACTAACAAATGAATTAGATCCAATCATTACTGAAGTTGTTTCCTTAATTCAAAAGTTATGCACTTTGGAGAAATTCACTAAGGATAATAGTGATAAGATATCAAAGATCGATTCCGATCTAAATGCAAGCACTCAAAGTCTAACCATAGATGGAAATGAAATCAAATTGCATTATGAGAAGATAATTGAAATCAAAAGGTTAAGACAAGAACTTTGGGAAGAAGAATCACAATTCAGAGAAGAGGTTACCGAGTTACAGGCTCAACTTTTATCGAGCCTTACACTTTTGAAACAACACATAAGTTCGGAAAGATAGTTAATTACCACCCCCGAGATGTCTGTAGTAGACAACATCTATGACATGCATGCCAGGATTACACTAGAGCATATGGCTCTTGAGAATCTAAAAGAGAAATGGGAGAAGATGATGGAGGAAATGAATACCTCTCACTCTCATGTTTTTGATAATCTATAGGTATACACCTTTTCCCTTACTATCAAAAAAGGGGGAAAAGGAAAATAATATGTACAATAGAAAAGAATGATATGTACAGTACATATAGCACAAAGGGAAAAGAAAAGTAATACACATATAGTATACTATACCGACATATGCATAGGGGAAGTCATGAAATGACTAAGTAATATACATGGTCTACATACTAAACACTTTAGTATTTTGCACATATCAATTTTTGATACTAATGTCAAAGAGGAAGATTGATGACATAATTTTTTCCATTAGTATGCAAAGAGAAAACAATTATTATGAACCATCGGTTACACTACACCAAAAGATAGGTTTTAGTTCAGATCGAAAGTACTAAGTATAGAGGAACCCGACAAGCATGTTACATTATAAACTGAAAGAACAAAAATAGAGCAACCCGACAGAGAAAGGGAACTTGATAGACAGTTCAACAAAGGAACACCAAAAGTTAGACAAACTGATTTCAGATAAAACTGAGCATCAGACATCGAAAGTCAGTTATATCCCAAGAAAAGTGGATCTGACTTCCATGTTAGATAAAATAGTTATACTTTATATTTAGAGTTTATATTTGCTTTAAAACCATTTCTTGAGGAACAAGAAACATAATTGTAACTATTTTAATCAGTCTAAGTGATTAAAAACATGCGAACTAGGAGATCAAGGTCAAGTTGTAAACCTTTGATCATAGAGTTAAGTTCGTAATAGGTGAAACTAAAAGGTCAAATCTATTGTATAAATAGATGTTGTAATCATTCATTTGAGATGGATGAGAGGATGAATGTAGCCAAGAAGCACATCTATGGATCATACTGAGATTTTCAAGAAGAAGAACAACAAAAAATGAATTTGGTTATCAAGAACCAAGAACCAAGGCTACCAAGAAACAAAGGTATTAATCAATCACATTAGGTGATACTTTGTACATGTGGTTTGTAATGGATCTGTAATCAGCAATAGTAGATTGCATACACTCAAGTCAATCAGTATTTTTGTCTACATTCTAACAAGTGTAGCAAATAGAAGAAATCCTTTCAAGAAAGGTGGATTTAACAATCCTATTGTAAACCTCTTAACCGAGTACACACTAAATAGTGTTGCTAAAGCTCTTAATAGAGTAGACCTTAACCAGTCTCCACATAATACTCCTAACAGGGTAGATCATTAGAAGTGATCAAATTGTAAGCCTTAATTGACCCCTTCCAATCTGCAGATAGTGAAGTTTTTTTGGGTGCCATCCCCACCACAGTTTTTACCTTCTAACAGGGGTTTTCTGCGCTACCATATATTGTGTTATGTGTTATTGCTTTCATGAATGTTTCTATGAATGTCTACATACAATTAAGATTATGAATTGATATCAGATGCATAAAGAAAGAACAAAAGATATGATCGGTAAAGAAAAGATTTGATTACATAAGGTTAAAGGTAAATTAACTAAAAGTTTTAAAGGTACTGATTCACCCCTCCCCTCTCAGTACACACTTCCCATTATTTCCAATAGTTCCAAAGAAACTTAACATTGTGTCTAGCATGTTGCATGGCTAACCAATAAGGCTTTGCAGACTTAAATTGACCTGCAATTTAAAGTTATAGACATGTACACACACATGAACATTTTATATATATATATATATATATATATATATATTCATGTAAAAAATAAAACTTATATAATTTATCTAACAGAATTGAAAGACTAAAGAAAATAATGTACTTACCCGCACACCCATCAGACCAGATCTAGTGTTGTGAAGTATTTATTACACAATTCACAAGATTATCTAAAAACATGCCAAAATAATGATCCACATAGCTCCTATCATGAACCCTATCATCGTTGATATAGTTATGAACCTCTTTGATGATAATGGTTCATTTTGATCTATATTTTCTATCTCATCCAAATCAAATTGTGCATGTCTATGGGCCACATGCACAAATATTGTAACTTGCTCAAAATGATAATAGTGACTTTGGAGCTCTGGTTGAGGGAAAATGTATAGTTCTCTGCAAAATCTACAACTGGAAGATTACAACCAGGTGGGAAACAATTTTTGAAATCATGAAACTATTTATCTTTCCATCATGCACCATGACAAGGTTGGATATGTGGATAAATCATAGATTGAAATCTATCCATGAAGTGAAGGTACAATAATTCACTCTCCTTCAATGCAATTTTTTTTTATTATGGTCATGTCTTCATTTTGTATCTCTCATATTCAAATCTTTTCCACTGGACTAGTGTTGTAACATCAATATTATCAAATTGTAAAAGAAATTTATGTAAATTTCTACAATCATTTCATTCATTTTTTATACACTGGACATTGAATTCATCTAAGTCTTCTGATTATCACATAGAATGGACTTCACATTTTTTTTTAACTTCCAGGAAGCATATCTAAATTAATTACTTCCATAACCTTTTTATATGATTTCAAGTATAAGTGAAACTCAACATGATTTTGACAACAACATGTTTCACGAACCTTATTTATGTGTACAAAGCAAGGGCGCAACATCTCAAACATTCTCTAACCTATTTTCACATCTAAAAATTCTAGTTTGAATGCTTCAAATAGTTCACTTTGTGTAGTATCAAAAATATGTTTAGGATGTGAAATCTTCATACCGGTCTCTTCATCGTTCATCTGTATAGTGGGGCTTCTATTGGGATAAACATGAGAGTGGCTGGTCCAAAATTCAATGACCCGTCTTCTTACATCTTCAGAAATTCTATCTTTTTTAGGAACTCTACAAATCTGTAGCCAATTATTTTCAATGTCCATATCCAACATATTTCTCTTCCTAATATATCTCTGAACAGTTCTTCGAGATACCTTGAGTAAATTAGAAATTTCTCGAACTTGATTTCTATGTGTCAATATCTTACTGGAAATCATAGTTATCAACACTCTTCGAGCATCATTTGAATTAGGTCCACCATCTGTCATGTTAACAACATTCAATGCATCTTGTAAATTTTTAATTATTGTTTCTTTTACTTGACCTCCTGCACTTTTCCTATTATCAACACCCAACAACTCCAAAACCTGATTCATTTCTCTTTTCCTGAATAACTTTGCAAATAATTGTGCTTTTCCCACCAAATATTTATCCTCGAAATATTCCTTCCACATGTTTTTGAGAAGGAATTTAATAGTGCTTTCAAGTACCAGGTGCTCCAATGCAATTTAACTGATAAGTGATAACTCATTCATCTCGATCAAATTTTGCATTGTAGGATAAATATGTATACCTCAACTACTACCAATATCTTCCCCTAGTTGAGTTGCACCTTCTTCAACATTGATAGGTTCCTCTTCAACATCAATCGGTTTCTCTTCAATAAGTTTTGTATGACCTTTCATTTTGTCATCCCTTTTACAATCATATTTCCTTCTTCTAGTCCTTTTATTTCCCATTTCTGAACTAGAAGCAAGAAAAAAAATTGATTTAATCCTTCTTGACTAAAAAAACTTGCCTTGACACTCCTCTGGAAATGAAATTCCTTTGTAGCTTCCCCGAAAAAATTCCTCCTAGCTTCACAAATCACTTATACTCTTAAATAAGGAATGAAATTTGCAATTGTATAATTTATTTATTTTTTAAAACATATATATAACCTTCTCTTTGAAAGGGTGGGACACCCTCATGCTACCGCTCGCGGGGGGGCCAACCCCTAAGGGGAATCAGCCCAGTAGGACTCGGCCGAGTCTGACTAGGCTGAGTCAGAATGGGTCGAGTTTGCGTAGGTGGCATGCCATGATGGCAGCTAAACCCCCAAAAACATCAAAAAAAAATAATTTTGCACTTATGTTTTTCTATTCTCTGCTCAAAATAGAAAATGTCAAGAAAGTAAAAGTACCGTTTTCTAGACCTCAGAACTATGATTCTAGACATATAAACTTTATATTATTTCAATTACAAAACATTGAACAAATTTGCTAAAAACTACATGTAGGTATATTAAGTTTTGAGAAGTCATTGATTTGAAAAATATAAAAAAAAATGTTAAATCAATTCAGAAAAATTTTAAAATTGTGTACAACACTAGAGAAGAGAGTCCTCTTCAAAAATATGTAATTTATGTGGTTTTTGGTATAGTCTTGATAGGGAAAAAGTGGTGGGAGACAAAAACAGTTGATTTCAGGTAAGTTTGACTTTGAATACTTATAATGGGCAAACTATAGACCTAAAACACTTTTTTTTCTGCACTAGCTATACATGTCATCTAAAACATATTATGAAATTGGAGGAAAAAATAATATTTTACTTATAATGTTTTGGCGGGAAGTAAACCCCCTAATTTACAGTATTTTTTTAGGAAACGAAAAATTAAACCTAAAATTTTCAAAAAACATATTAATTTTTGTTCAAATTTTTTAAAAAAATTATAGGCATAAAATTCATCCTATTTCACACATTTCATCAGTTTACATCATCTTCAAATTCTTAACACAAATGTGACTTTTATGCCCTTAAAATTTTACAAATTGGTGTTGTTAACTTTTTCCTTTGTAAAAGGGTGACAGCTTATTGTGCTTTTACCCATATAAAAATGAGTGGAATGATGTGAAATACTCGGGTTTAAATCTTTAATCTAAAAATGACTGTTACAACAACCTACGAGCTAAAAACTAGAAGTGGAAAAGGAACAGATATAATGTTGTGCACCTATGATTGAAATCCATGTGTGGCTCCAAAAACTGTAAATGGCTTCAAGTTGCAAGTCCTTCCACTTTGCTACTAGTTTCTTTCCACTTTTTTGCTGGTTTCTGTGTGTTTTTAAATTTTGGAAAATCAAAATGGTTTTTCCAACTTGTTGCTTAGCCATTTCGCGAGAAAATTATTTTCAAATTTTAGATTCTCAATGATTTTTCCCGCTACTTACGTGCTTTTTGATATTGTTGAATAAAAAATACCTCTAAATATTTGTGTTCCTTAGTCAAATTTATAAAGCCCCAATGTCCCTATTACATTCCCAATATATTACATCAGATTTTGGGGATATAATATCCCCCAATATGAACGCACGTGATATGATATTGCCTAGCTAGTAAAGACCCCATGCCTATCAAGTGCTAATCAACCCTAAATAGCTTCATTGACTATCAATCAACTTTACTAGCTATCTACTTGGCTACGCTGACTCATTTAATTGATTGAGAGTGATACCTAACCTCCTTGAGCATATCAATCATATGCACAAGTACATATCAAAAGTGTAGCCTTATCTCTCACATACACAATTTCTGAATATGCACAGGTATATGACTCATATGTGTAGTTGCACATCATATGTGCCATTTCCTAGATCATATGCACATGATCTTGTTAGAATAACTAAGAGGGGGATGAATCAGTGGCCTCAAAAAATTAATCCAATAATCAACCAAAACTTATATCACATATATAATATCTTCTAGTTATCTTTCAGTACTTCAAGATGTATGCCTTATGTAATTCTAACATATATATACTGCTTGGTGAATATATTATTTATCTTTTCCTTAAGCTTTACCGAATAGCAGCAATTAAACTTAGTGTTTATCGACCCATCCTATTTTAGTAATGTGTCAAGAAAAACATCAAAGAAATGAACCATATACGCATTTGACACATGGATTTTTAACGTGGAAACCATGTTAAGGGAAAAACCACTTGGGACCGGTAACCCAAAATTTTGACTCTTCTGAAGTGATCTCGGTGAAGAGCCAACCCTGTTAAAGGTTACAAACACAATGTTAAGTGCGAGATTGTTAGAGGATTTAAAATTAATAGTTTATCATTTGACCTAGCACTCACTATGTTGTCAATGTGAAAACCTTTTGATACTCTTGATTATCTCAATACAATAATGATGGTTAAATCCCACTCGGTTAAGAGATTTTCTAAATCAATGGTTAAACTGAAACAGTAAATGATTTGTTTAATAATACAACTTTTACTTGTAGATTTTTAGATGTATTGTTAGTCCATAATACCTCTCTAATCAATGTTCTCTTCAATTCCTTTTCTCCCCTTCTTACTTCTTTCTACTCGGTGAATGTTGTGTCCTCTGTTGCTCGGTGTTTGCAAAATTCTTGGCTATGTTCTTCAATTTGTATGATTAGATCTATATGAAGACTTCTATCTTCACCAGAATTATATTCATCATTCCTCACTTCATAATGAATTCTTTGTCTCTTTATATAGACATGATTTCACCATTCATTGTCCTTGTCTTTCTTTTTATTGACGTAGATTACTTCTTGATCCGTGAATCTCTCCATGCATTACTTTAATCTTTAAAGCTTTGCTTTAGTTTTATTCCATAGATTTCTCCTTGACAACTGTGAATAAAAATATATTTAAATATTTTTCTTATCCTTAGTTCAAATGGTCAATGGTATAGGATTTGAGAAAGACAAATCCAGAGAACGCCAAGAACACCTGCATGCAAATAACCTGTTAAAGGAGAGAAGCTAAAGGAGACAAAAAGCAGAGCTTGGAAATACTCGAAAAGAGAGACAAAATATATATTCCAAGATAATGAAAAATAACTACAAGTTAGACCTTAAAAGGTGAACGAAACCATAAAGCAAGGAAAAGCTAGGTTTCGCATTAATAATTAATATAAATATTAATTATAATACACCTAAGAGATAGCTTACGTAAACAGAGTAATAAAACAAATTAATTAATTAAACCAATGTGATCTAATTAATATGTGTAAAATATGATTACTCTAACACCCCCTTAAGAAAATCTTTGGAGGTAAGCTAGCCTAGCACCACTATGAAAGCAGGAAATGGGTCCCGACAACAAGGCCTAATCAGGTACCCAATACAAGGAAATATCTGTAAACCGGAGACAAAGGAGAAAACCCAGTGGGAAAAACCCCTCTCCAAAGTGAGATAGAACAAACAAGTTGAAAAAAACATGAAGTAAGGAAGGCCTCAAGAAGACCTCCCAAGGACAACTTCTTTCACCCCAAGCATAGAACGCAACTGAAGATAGCGCAGAGATGCAAAAGGTTTAGTGAAGATGTCAACAACCTGTGCATCAGTGGGAATGTACTCCAAAGTGAGAACACCATCATGAATCTACTGGTGGAGGAAATTCATATGAAGCTCAATGTGTTTAGTGCATTGATGCTCCACTAGGTTGTAGAAGATGTGAACAACACTCTGATTATCGCACCACAGAACAGTGGGGCGATCGAGAGGAAAACCAAACTCAGTCATCAACTACTAAAGCCATAAAATCTTCTGACTAGTGTGCACTGCAGCTCTGTACTTAGCCTCTGGAGATGAAAGTGCACGAGAATTCTGCTTCTTGCATGACTATGTGATAGGACCAAAGACTAGACAAAAAACAAAGCCAGAAGTAGACTTCTGATGATCAACATCACCAGCCCAATTTGAGTCAGTGAAGCCAACAATATGAGGAGCCCCTAATGTGTAATGAATTCCATACAAAATAGTTCCTTGAATGTATCTCAAAATATTCTTGGCATCTTGCCAATGACTCTCATGAGGCTCATGTGAAAACTGAGAGACAAGACCAACTGCAAAGGAAAGATCAAGATGAAAGTGTGTCAGGTACAAGAAACTGCCAATACAATGTAGGATCCACTAAAGGCAAAGTGCAAGAGGTAGACAAGGTAACACCTGACTAAAAAGGTGTAGGAGCAGGCTTGTAAGAAATCATGTCAAAGCGTTGAAGCATGTCAAGAGCATACTTCTTCTGGTAAATGAATATCCCAGCAAAAGACTGAACAATATGAAGACCAAGAAAGTAGTGTAACGGACCAAGATTATTCATCTCACACTGCTCCATCAATGAGCTTTGAACATCCTGAATCATAGAAGATGAGCTACCTGTGATGAGAAAACCATCAACATATAGCACAAGGATCAAAACCTCATCCTCAAGATGCTAAATGTAGAATTTAGGATTGGAATGACAATGTGTGAATCCTGTGGAAAGCAAAAAAGAGTTCATCTTCTCATACCAAGCTTGAGGGGCATGTTTGAGACCATACAAAGAACATTGAAGTCTGCAAACCAAGGATGAATCCTACACAAATCCATGAGGCTTCTCCATGTAAATCTCCTCAGTAAGATCGCTCTTCACATCCATCTAAAAATGGGTCATCCCTGAGACACTGCAAGGGATAAGACAAGGAAAATAGAATTCATCTTGGCAATAGGGGAAAATGTCTCAATGTAATCAATACCCTCAACCTGTGAAAAACCCTTTACAACAAGACATGCCTTGTACTTATCAATAAAACCGTCAACAAAAAACTTAGTACAATACAACCACTTGCATCGCACTAACTTTCTTCCCGTAGGAAGAGAACAAAGATCCCATGTATGATTCTTCATCAAAGAAGAATACTCCTCCTCCATAGCACTGTCCCACTCAGAATGTCTTGTTGCAGCTGAAAAGGTCTAACGATCACCACAAATAGCATGACTCAAAAGGCTAGAACTCGCAATATGAGACCAAGTGCGATGGGAAGATGAAGGGTCACCTGTCAGAGATCCTACAGCCTCAACTGTAACATGAGCCCATCTAGGCATCTGTGGAGGATCCTATGGTGGAGGTAAATGTTGATCACCAAGATCATCATCCTCATCATCCGAAAAATAATCTCAAAGAAATGAGGGAGTAGTGGTAAGTGAAGTAGACTTTGGATGCAGGGTATCTACTGCAGGAAGGCACTCATCAAACTGGACATCCTGTAGAAACAATACCTCTCTGGAATCAAGATCAAACAACCTATACGCCTTAACATCCTTGCAATAGCCAAAAAAAATGAGGTGTCGGCTCTTCTTCTCCATTGCTCTCCTATAAGCAACAGGTATAAATGCCCATGCTTCACTACCAAAAACTTGGAATGAAGATACATCAGGATTGACATGAGACCAAGCCTCCTTAGGAGTCATATGTCGAACTTCTTTGTGGGGCATCTGATTCTGAATATAGTTGGCACAATTGATTGCCACTACCCAACAAGACAAATCCATGGACCTAGACTAAATCATACAATTAGCCATCTCCTGAAGTGTTTTTTTCTTTCTCTCTGCCACACCATTCTACTGAGGGGTGTAGGGAACTAAAAAATGATGTTATAGACCTTGTTCAGAGAAAATAAATCCCTGAAAGCTTGATTCATATACTCTACCCCATTATCTATGTGCATCCTCTGAATAGAAAGACTAGATTGCTTCTCCACAAATTTCTTAAAGATTCGAAATGAATCAATGACATCAGACTTGTACTTAAGAAAGTACACCCATGTGCACCTAGAGAAGTCATCAATGAAAGTAAGCACATATTTGGCACCATAAAAAGGAGTAGGAAATGACATGAAGTCACTATGAATCAAATGTAGTGGTGTTGAAGTACGAGTAGCTCGTCCCTGTGGAAAAGGATCCCTATGTTGTTTGCCAAGAACACAACCTTGACAAACACCATTAGTGCAAGAAATCTGAGGAAGCCCAAGAAAAAGTGCCTGTGTGCTCATCTACTAAAGATATCTGTAATTGACATGGCCCAAACGATCATGCCAAAGCCTTCTCACCGAATCTACATGTGCTATAAGACAAGAACCTATACCATCAGAAGGCTCAAATCCATCAAATCTGTATAGGTGGGATGCAGAGTCAACACTCCCAGTAGCCACAATCAAATGAGAATCATTTAGGTCCCAAATAACCACATCATGTGGTGAGAACTCAACTATCTTACCAGAGCCATAGTGGAAAATTTGATAGATGGAAAATAGGTTTGTCAAGATGTTAGGGACCACAACCACATCCTGAAGGGAACCCCCAGCTAAAGCAACAGAACCAGAACCCAAAATTGAAAAATGTGATGAGTTCCCAACATTAATCTGTGAAGTAGCACAAGGAGCAAGTGAGGTGACCAACTACTAAGTGTGAGTCATGTGGTGAGAGGCACCAGAATCCAAAATCTAGGTGGGCCCAAAAGTCATTGCTTGTGCATTAAGAGCATGACCTTTCCCTACAGGGGAGGATGTGGACTAAGGAGTAGAAATATGATGCTCCTGCATGGCTTCCTCTAAAGCCTGCAAACATTTCCAACACCTAGAAATAGGATGCCCATCCTTGTCACAAAAACTATAGGTTTCACCTATTTTCTTCTTAGTCTTGGAGGAAGACTCAGCAGAATTCGAAGAATATTTACCCTTTGAAGGGTGAGCTAGAGGTTTTGAATCAGTTTTCTATGTAGTTTTGGAGGAACACTCACTGCCTGCTGAATCTTTCTTCAGTTTGGCTTTATGTTTGGTTTCCCCTGTGAAGACTGAGCAACCAATGCTTGGCTTGAAGGGAAAGTAGCATCCATAGGTTGGATCTTTATTTGTTCCCATGTCAACCGATCACATAAGGTTTCAAAGGAAGGCATGGTGTGCCTGGCACCCAAAGCATCCATGGTGGAGTAGAAAGTGGAAGAAAAAATTTGATACTATCCTCGCAACTTTGAGAGTATTAGGAAGATACACTCGTCATCTGTCTTATTTTTCCCACATCCCTACAAAACTGAACGCAAAGACTTGAAATTCATCAAAAAGTCCTCAATAGTGGAAAAACCAATAGGAGTTAAAGAGGTCAACTCTATATCAAGCTGTAATTCCCGGAACTCATTCACTGTACCAAACAAATCTGCAAGCTTTCCCCAAATGGCCCGAGGAGTGTTCAAGCCCTCCAAGTGAAATAGGAGACTGTCGAAGATGTTCAGTGCAATTAAGCCCATGGCTTCATCCATTTTGATTCTATGCTGAAGAACCTCAAAAGGGCACTACAAAAGGGGTTGGTTCTCATCCAGACATGACCATAAGCCACATGACATAAGAAGCCTGGTCATGTGTGTTTTCTAGGTGTGGTAGTTATGTGGTGTCAGTCAGGCCACTGAAGGGTCTAACATTGAGAGAAGAAGATGGAAGAAGGGTCTTTCTAAAGTAAATTGCAAAAAGTAAAATGCACCCCCCACAATGTATAATTATATCCCTCGTACACCAAAGAAATAACTTTAGAAAGCATAAAATACAAGAAGAAAACCTGGACGCCAGATGTAGAGAGAGGAAACTAAAGCCTCTACTTTGATGCCAAAATTAGATACTCAAACATATGAATTTGCAGACAAAACTCGCATGGTGGTCTCCGGTTCGGAAAGATCTTTCCGACGATATCTCATTTTCCAAAAAATGATACCGTATACTCAAGTTACGGCCAAAAAACAAACAGCACCTCCAAAAACAAGCTCTCACCAGTCCCAGGAAATAAATTGACGTTCAAATGACCGTCGTATGTCCACGGAAAAAAAAATGATGGTCATATGACTGTCACTAGGTCGTCTCGTTGGGAAAAAAATCTGACTGTCGATAAAGAAATATGTGTCAAAAAATGACGTCAATAGTCAGAATGCTGACATCACGGCAGCTGGCATATTTTGGATTGCAGAGCGGTGCGCGGGTGGTGCAACAAGGCAGTGGCGGCGCAGGGGCCGAGCGACGGTGGTGTTGCGGTGGCGTCCGGGCAGTGTTGCGGTTGTGGCAGCTCCCGGGCGGTCAGCCGGTGGAAGCCAAGCGCGGGCTGGGCTGGAGTGGCACGCTGGCTATGTGTGGGCAGTGTGCTGGCGACGCATCTTGCCAGCGTAGAAAAAGCACTTTAAAAGTGTTTTTTTTTATTATTTATTTTTTAAATTTTCCTCGAAAATTATGTTGTACGCCTGGTAGAAAGAAATTTTTTATCAGAGGCCACTATAGCCAAAAATGGTGAACTTTATATGAAAAAGTAATCTCCCGGGCCTTCTGAGTGCGATGGTGAGGTCGATTTTCATTGAAAGTGCTCAAAAAAAATGTGCCTCTTTCAGATTGAAGAGGAAAACTCCAAAAAGGCTACAGTTTTCACCCTCGAGTCACTACTTAAAAAATACCAGACTAGGCACTAGCAGTGTGGCTCTGATACCATATAGGATTTGAGAAAGATAAATCCGTAGAGCACCAAGAACACCTGCATGCAAATAACCTGTTACAGGAGAGAAGTTGAAGGAGATAAAAAGCAGAGCTTGGAAATACTCAAAAAGAGAGAAAAATATATTCCAAGATAATGAAACAATAATTACAAGTTCAACCTTAAAAGGTGAACCAAACCCTAAAGAAAGAAAAAGCAAGGTTGCACATTAATAATTAATATAAATATTAATTATAATGCACCTAAGAGACAGCTTAAGTAAATAGAGTAATAAAACAACTTAATTAATTAAACTGATGTGATCTAATTAATAAGTGTAAAATATGATTACTCTAACAGATGGACAATTCATGTTCCTCTTGTTAGGATCAACAAACCCTTCAGGTTGTTCAATGTATACCTCTTCTTCTAGTATTCCATTCAAAAATGCAGATTTTACATCCATTTGGTATACTTTGAATCCTTTGAAAGTAGCATAAGAAAGTAGAATTCTTACTCCTTCTAGTCTAGCAACGAGTGCAAAGGTTTCTTCATAGTCAATACCATCTTCTTGTGCATACCCTTTTCATACTAGTCTTGCTTTGTTCCTTGTGACTTCTCCATTCTCATTCAGTTTGTTTCTGAATATCCATTTGGTACCAATGACATTTTTGTCACTCAGTCTAGGTACTAATGTCCATGTTTTTTTCTTCTCAATCTTCTCAATCTCTCCATTCATTGCACTAACCCATTCTTGATTCTCAAGTGCATTATTAACATATTTAGGCTCAAAATCACAAATCAATCATCTAGTGTTCAGTGACTTACTTCTTGTTCTCATTCCATCTCTTTTATCTCCAATGATTTGGTCTTGTGGATGGTGTCTTTAGACATATTTGGAAAGTACAGGTTTAGATCTTTGTTCATCATTATGATCATCATCTTGACCTTCATTTTGATCTTTATCATCACTAGGTTCAGCATTGTGAGCATTTTCCTGAATCTTGGTGTGTGCAACATGTTGCTCGGTTGCATTGTTTTGTCGCTCGGTAGTGATACACTGTTGCTCAAGCAAGGTGTCAGGTTCTTCACTATAGACATTTTTTTTTTAATCTTCCGGTTCCTTTCTTCTTTCCTCATCATTTTTCTCAACAAATTCATCCACTTTGACATTTGCACTTTCAATGATTTTGTTAGAATATTTGTTAAGACATTTATAAGCTTTGCTTTTGGTAGAATATCCTAGAAATATTCCTTCATCACTTTTAGAGTCAAGCTTTCCATTTCTATCATCTTTCAATATATAACATTGACTTCCAAAAATTCTAAAGTGACTCACATTTGGTGTGTATCCATACCATAGCTTATAAGGTGTCTTATTTGTGTCTTTATTCAATTGAACTCAGTTTAATATATAGACAGCAGTACTTACAGCTTCTCTCCAGAATGTTTGTGTGATGCCTTTTTCATTCATCAGTGTTCTGGCACAATCAACAATTGATCTATTCCTCATTTCAACAATCTCATTTTGCTGTGGTGTTCTTAGTGCAGAAACATGTCTTGTAATTCCATGCTCATTACAAAAGTTAGTGAATTCATCATAAATAAATTCTCCTCCTCTATCTAACCTTAAGCATTTCAGTTATTTTCCACTTTTCTTTTCAACTATAGCTTTATACCATTTAAACATCTTAAATGCTTCAGATTTCTCTTTTAAGAACATGATAGTCATCATCCTAGAATAGTCATCAACAAATAAAATGAAGTATCTATCACCATAATAGCTCTTTATTCTCATTGGTCCACATAAGTCAGTATGGACTAATTCCACAATAGCATTAGATGTGTAGGTTTTTCTCTTGAAACTAGACTTTGTCATTTTTCCTTTTTGACAATTCTTATACATGACATGGTCAGATTTTGACATACTCGGTAAGCCTCTTACTTTTCTTTTCTTGCTTATCCTAACCATGTTGTCAAAATTCACATGACATAACCTTTTATGTCATAACCAAATGTCTTCATTTCTAGCCAATAAACAAGTGGTCTCAATCTTATCAAGATAGAATAGGTTACCTTTTGTTTGTTCACCAGTACCGATCAACCTTCATGTTCCATTATAGATTTTTGTCTTTTTGTTCTCAAATGCAACTCGGTGACCTATGTTATTCGGCTGTGAAACACTAAATATATTATAGTTAAGCCCTTTCACCCAATATGCATTTTCACATCTGATCAAATTATTCAACATGATGGTTCCTTTTCCTTCAATTGGACAAGGTGAGCCATTAACCATCCTAACTAATCCACCATTATAATATTCAAAAGTTTCAAAATTTTCCTTATCTCCATTCATGTGGTGAGTACAACCTCTATCAATAATCCAGACATCATTTGTACTAACCTTAGATATGAGTGCAGTTTCAACATACCTTTCTTCTTTGTCTGAATCATCCTTCATAGCAACAAATACTACCTCAATATCTTCATTAGACTCGGTGTCAATATTTTCAACTTTGTTCTCAACCATGTAACAAGCCTTCTTTCCTTTGTCCTTGTAGTCTTGGTTATCTCTTATGTCAGATTGTCGGTTGCTTCGATAGTCTCGGTCATCACTTATGTCAAACTTATTTTCATAAGATCTGTCATTGTTTCTTTCATCTTTTCTTTTGTTAGGGCATCTAGCAGCAAAGTGTCCAATTTCTTTGCAATTAAAACATACCAATAGTAATTTACCTTTGTATCTACCTTTGCCTCTTTGCAATCTTCTAGCCATTAGTGCTTCAATTTCATCAAGTTCTTGCTCATCACTATCACTTTCACTATCATTTCGCATAGTGCATTTATGACTTGATTTACTTATTTTTGGAGAAGATATGAATGCAGACTCAATAGTTGGTAAGACACTGTTGTCAAATTTTTTCATCTCAAATAAAATAAGTCTACCAGTCAAACTATCTAGAGTAACATTGTTATTTGCTATTGCTCTCATTTCTTGAATTGCAGATACTCTAATAGCATAAACAGGCAGTAAGGTTCTTAGAATTTTACTTACCAATGTTTATTCCTCAAGTACACCTCCTACTCCTCGAGTAGCATTAACAACTTCTTTGATTCTGCTACTATGCTAAGTGATGTTTTCTCCTTCTTTCATTCTTAGGTCATCAAACTTTCCTCTTAGGCTTTCAGCTTTAGCTCTCAGCACATTTGTATCTCCTCCATGTACTAGCTTGAGTTTGTCCCACATTTTCTTTGCAGTGGTGCATGATTTAACATCTTCAAATTCAGCATCAGATAGTGAAGAAGCAAGTTCTATCATCATAGAGTTGTGTTCATATTTATCTCTTAATTGAAAAATAGTCAGAGGTCATGTCGGTGCAGCATATTCAGTATCCAAGTATTGTGCGACATCATTTCCAATACCTGATAGATGGAGTCTTATCCTTCTTTTCCATGATGCAAATTTGTCTTTGTTCAACTTAGTCACATCCCTTTTACTCATCTTTTGATCTTTATCTTGATTCTTTAAACTCTCTTCCAAGCACACTAGCTCTGATACCAATTGTTAGAATAACTAAGAGGGGGGGTGAATCAGTGGCCTCAAAAATTAATCCAATAATCCAACCAAAACTTATATCACATATATAATATCCTCTAGTTATATTTTAGTCCTTCAAGATGTATGTCTTATGTAATTCTAACATATATATACTGCTTGGTGAATATATTGTTTATCTTTTCCTTAAGCTTTACCGAATAGCAGCAATTAAACTTAGTGTTTACCAACCAATCTTGTTTTAGTAATGTGTAAAGTAAAACATCAAAGCAATGCACCATGTACACATTTGACACATGGATTTTTAATGTGGAACCCCTGCTAAGGGAAAACCCACTTGGGACAGGTAACCCAAAATTTTCACTCTTCTAAAGTGATCTCGGTGAAGAGCCAACCCTGTTATAGGTTACAAACACACTATTAAGTGCAACCTTGTTAGAGGATTTAAAACTAATAGTTTATCATTTGACCTAGCATTCACTATGATATCAACATGAAAACCTTTTGATACTCTTGAGTATCTCAATACAATAAGGATGGTTAAATCCCACTCGATTAAGAGATTTTCTGAATCAATCGTTAAACTGAAAGAGTAAATGATTTGTTCAATAATAGAACTTTTACTTACAGATTTTCATATCTATTGTTAGTTCATAATACCTCTCTTATCAATTTTATCTTCAATTCCTTTTCTCCCCTTACTTCTTTCTGCTCGGTGAATGTTGTGTCCTTTATTGCTCCGTGTCTGCAGAATTCTCTGCTATGTTCTTCAGCCTGTATGATCAGATCTGCATTAAGGCTTCTATCTTCACCAAAATTATATTCAGCATTCCTCACTTCATAATGAATTCCTTGTCTCTTTATATAGACATGATTTCACTATTCACTGTCCTTGTCTTTCTTGTTCTTGAGGTAGATTGCTTCTTGATCCGCAAATCTTGCCATGCATTTCTTTAATCTTTAAAGCTATGCTTTAGTTTTATTCTGTAGATTTCTCCTTGACAACTGTGAATAAAACTAGTTTTAAATATTCTTCTTATCCTTAGTTCAACTGGTCGATGGAAATAAAGCAATCAATCAGTTAAATCTAAATAGAGCTCTTGCCAGCTAAGTGCTTTGTCATTTTCTAACTCCAGTTTTGATCGGTGATCAACTCTTAGTTTGCTCGGTCATTGACTCTAGTTGTCCTCGGGCATCAACTTTAGTTCTGCTCAGTGACCACTTTAGTTATGCTCAGTGTTGCGGTGCTCGGTATACATTGTGAACTGCTCGGGGTTATATGTCCATTAGTGTGCACTGTTCGTCAGTGTTTACCATCACTCAGTGTACACTGGCTTTTTATGTTTTACCAATAACATAAAATTTATCTCTTTGGTTTCTTGAATTCTATGACAATATGTATATGACCAATTAGATTATATCAAGTTCACATCAATGACAATACAATACATTAACTAATTTAATGTCTTGCATTTACTTTCTGCAGCTCAGTGATCATCAACTTATCATCTTCAAACATTCAATCAGTTATAGTTCATTAGATCTTTATTTATACGCATATACAATAACCTATTCTCTACCCTATTTAATGCATCATAAATGTACAAAATAGATTCTTGCATTTATGGTTTAAACTATGTACAATTTTTCATCATCAACATTTCGGATCATACTACATGATCCATCATCAAGATGAAGCAATAATTATAAAGCACAAAAAGATAACTGAAATGACAATGTACTTACTGACTCCCCGTACTCCTCTAGCCAATCAAATCTCTACATGCACTCAATTTGATGCATCGTCATTGGAATGCTTGACATTTTTCTCACCTCCTAACTCTTTACTCTCCTCCTTGCTTTGCTCCTAAGACCTTATAGTAAAAATGAGACAAATGAGAACTCAAGATCCTATTTATAGGAGTAGTAACCCTAACTATCTATGGTAAGCCTAATTGGTCATGGTGGACCATCACGATCTTGCATGACCTTCATGGCCCATTTTTTGTTGTGGTTGACCCTAAACTAACCATGTTTGTACCTCATTTCACTAAAATCCCTTTCTTGTGACCTATTGAGATATTTTTTAATTTTTTTCCAAAAATTTATTTTCCTCCAATCTCTTGAAGGGGTGTACCTATTATCCCTACCAAGTCTAACTAGGGCATGTATCAGTTAATGTATTTTTCTTTGAAACAATGCAACAAATTGCATTGTCTTAAAGAGGGGCAAAATGTAGATGTAACCACCTGAATTTGGTCTGTCGCAACTATAGACCCTATTTGCCCTAAGTGTGATCATACCCTCGATTTATGTCCAAACGACCCTGTTACTGCTTGGCATAATTCTTTGAATCAATTTAATGTCCTAGGTGATTTTTATCACCGATTTATGTTAACTATTATAGCCATACAATTCAAATCAATTTCGACCAATCAAATCAAATCAAAATCAAACATGGCTATAGTATTTAATTATAAAGGAATTAAATAAATCCCTAAATCAAATACCCACTTGCAATTAACCCATTCCCCTAGCCTATTTAATTTAATTAAAATGGCTATAGTCCTCTGATTATTAAAAAACAATTTCATTGTTTAAATAATTAATTCCTATATTTTTAAATGAATTAAATAAGTTTATTTCATTTATTAGTATTCCCCTAAACCCCAACCTAACCCATCTCAATCACTTCTACCCTGGGTTTTAACCCTTCTCAACCCATTCACCCATGCTAATCTAATCCTAATCCTAAATTCTTCTCTAACCCACCTCCTAATGTTGTCACATTCCATTAAGGAATACTTAGCAACTCC
>MU228519.1:1453821-1475589 GCA_018584345.1 Thuja plicata | reverse complement strand
TCTCTCTCTCCCATTCTTCTATAAATAGAAGCCTGTTTTGAGAGCAAATAAGCCTTCATCTTAGATCAGAAATACATTGTTATGCTGTTAGATTCACTCTAGACTTACATTTCACCTATTATCTCATACTAGCTTATAGTTCTTATTTCATGTTTTAGAGCTAGAATACTTGTTTTTCATGTCTTTTAGCTTGTTTTTAAATAAAAATCCTTCATGCTAGGTTGTATTCGTCACTGATTTGTAGCATATTCTGAGGGCTGATATGTTACTAATTACACTCCTAGTTAGCAGGCAATAGGTCGATATTAGTGGTTTCTAACGTTTTGGAATAACCATTTGAGCTAATGCAATGATCTATTGAGTGTTTGTGTCATTTTCAACAGGTACCCATTTACACACACACAGTAGACACCTAAAAATGTCCTTGCATATATAAATATTTTATTTATTTAATTATTTAATAAAAATCCCTCTGTTAATTAAATAAATATTTTTTATTTATTTACTTAATTCATTAACTTGTTGGAAGCATTTAGTTTATGAAGGTATTAGATTGAGGGGATGTTGTCTTTTATTAACATTGTTCTCTTAGGGGGGTCTTGTTCTTGTTAAGAATATAAGAGAACAACTCAATGCCATCTTTATTTGCAAGCCACATCACACTAGCACCCCATTCAAAAGTAATGATCTTCAAAACTTTGGCATGTGTGTGTGCGCATTGATTAACATGACAAAATAGAGAAACAATCTTTTCATTAATCATTTAATCCTAGTATTGTTGATTGAACATGAATATACCCACAATAACTTTTGGTCTTGTTAATTAAAGTAAATTATTCATTTTAGAACCCTGAGCAGAATGAGCTAGTCAATCTTCCACATCCTAGCTAAACATGTTTAATTTCACAATAAAAGTAAAATTGAACTTCTATTGTTAATCAAACACTTCTATTTAGTGTCTTGAATTATTTGAAAAAACAAATAGTTCTACTATAGGAGTGATTTTTTTTGGTGATTTTATTAAATTATTCTACTAAAAACAAAACTCCTCTAACCTTCTTAATGTTCTAATTTCTTCTTCTTATGTATTTATTTATCTTAAAATGGATTTTGAGTATGGAAGTTCTTTCTCCAAGTCCTCATTATCACAAATTAAAAAGATTGTGGCAAAGTTTTTAAAGACCATCACTTTTGAATGGGGTGAAGTTCTTTCTGCAAGTCCTCATTATCACAAATTCAAAAGATTGTGGTGAAAGTTTTAAAGACCATTACTTTTGAATGAGGTACTAGTGTGATGTGGAATGCAAATAAAGATGGTGTTGAATGGATCTTCTATATTCTTAACGAGAAAAAGATCCCTCTAAGAAAACAATGTTAATGAAAGGCAGCATCCCCTCCGTTGGATCTTTTCCTTGCAAAATCCTATACATTAGCAGTGCTTGACTCTATGCAACCCAAATTCTGATTATGCCAAGAAACAGGTCCAATTAACAAGGATTAAATCCTCCTTCCCTCCGAGATCCACAAGCTTAGGTGGGTGTACCTAACTTCTTCCTTCAATATGCAATAGTATCATAGACGAGTAGGCATAGTGGATATAACATAAACATGTAATTGATAACATATTTTATAAAGATTTGATGAGAACCACACATTCTAACATACCAGACCAATGCCCTATCCAATGGGCATGGACTCACTTTAAATTAAAAGACCTTTAATAACAAGATAAATCAAATGTAAAACCTGCAATGACCTGTGAATTTGAGTATGTCTTACATACTTAATTCACACTCTTGAAAGCAGAAATAATCATCCAATTCATTACAACCCTTTACTCACTGAAACTACCTTAAGGATTTTAATTCTCTCCTTGAAATAAATCCTAAACCAGTTAGACACTTTACCTTACAAAGTGATGGACTAAGATGTCTTTAACAACCAATTCAAATGAGTACAAAAGTTGGAACAAAGACAAATATTCAATAAGATCAAACATATAGTAGGAAATACATACATATATTGATATCAAAGCATCAATTACATATAAAATCATAGCCAAGGAGACCACTGATACTCTTAGTCCGAATATGCAGAGCTTACAAGCCTTCTGTGGCATAAAATCCTCATCCTTACAAATGACCCAGAAAACTCTAATAATAGCCACCAGATACCACAAGCTTAGATCGCCTTAGGGAAAACAAACCCTAAAACACAACCACCAAATCTCGAGAACCAAACCATCATTAAGTAAAACTCTTCATTACTCCATCTTGTGCACAATATGTTCTGCAGTCGTCAATCATCTAAAATTTTAAAGAACATTCCCTAGCAAAGGAATATAGAATGTTTATGTTTGTCTCAACTCATCAGGGAATGTATGTCTTTGAAGGAAATCTAATCCTCCAACTACCAAACTCGGGAACAGATCCATCATTAAAGGATACAAGATAGGGATTCGGCTAGGGTTACATAAAATATACAAATCTGATCAGAAAACCCTCAAATATCACTTCTCATCATAAATGCATTCTGAGCCATCAGATCTTTACCCTAGCAACATTCCATGACTGGATAAATATAACCCAGAAGATCATATTTATCTAATTATTATCCAGCAGCATGAATCACAGAGCCACCACTTCAAAACCCTCAGGAAATAATTTAAATATTCAAATATCAGCTGTAACGGTTACACCTGGTGTAAAAAATACCATTGATGACCCAGATCAAATCTCAAATCCATGTTTAAAACATAGCTGTCGATCTCCTCCTTTAAGGTGACAACATCTGGCACTTTGACTTTTCCTCATCAGACTGGACACGCGTCACCCAGGCGCGATGCCTTAATGAATATATTTCACGCATCTCCTAATCAAGGCAAAGCGCCTGTCGTCTGATCAAAACCAACCTGCTCGAAGCTTTATCTTTCCAAATCTCTAGACCCACAATCTCAGATGCAACATGTCAATCAGGAACTATGCCGCAATGAAATAAGACTCATGCAACTTCCTTTAGCGGCATCACGCCACCCATTAGATTTACTATGATCTGCTCAACACTTTAATTTCTTTGGCCCTACCTCCACGAGATCTCAGATGGACAGATGTCAACTAATCATGATCCTGTGATGAAATAAAGTAGGCTCATCGTCTATTCAAGGAAAAGCATTTATCGTTGGATCACAAAGAATCTATAGGATCTTTACCAAAGCTTAAACCCCAGTCTGGCCTCACCATTTGCCACATGTCAACTAGGTGCGATGCCTTGATGAATAACTTCCTTGCATCTTGATCTTTACGGGATCATGCCCACCGTCAGATGGGAACCAATCTATGCCACCTTTATCTCTTTTCAAAACCACGGGCCCATGACCTTATAAAACCATGTGTCACTCAGGCGCTATGCCGCAATGAAATAAGACTCATGCAACTTCTATTCACAGCAAAGCGCCAACCTTCGAATCAAATCTGAACCGCTCGATTCTTTATGTCCCTTACCCCAGCCACTTTCCACGTGTTGCTCAGGCACGATGCCGTGAAGGATATCTTCCCTGCAACTTTTCCCGAAAACACACACACCGTGTGATGAAAACAGATCTGATGGTGCAAAATCCTCACCGCTAGCCTTGAACACGCAGACCTCATGATCTTAGGAAAGACACATCGCACTATGGCATGATGCCTTAATGAATATCATCTACGCATCTTCTATTTGAGGGTTAACGCTCGTTGTTCGATTAAAAGAGACTTTCTCGACAGATGCAAACCATAAAGTAACTCAGGGACATTAGACTCAGGGAAAAAATAAATACATATGCCCCACTAGGACTTAGGAAATATTAAAGATGCCCCCCCCCCGACGATGACTTAAAGCACATGGTATAAACAACTTAAGTGAACCTAAAAAGTAACATGAAAATAGAAAGAGCACTGGACACTTAGGGTTTTGGGAAAAAATGAACCAAGGGCTAGAAATTTTACAATTAGGATCTGGAAAACAACAGAAACAAGGAGGAAAAGCACCATGGAAGCCAAGAAATTTATCAGTACTAACAGTGGCTCCGACTGAGGAAGGTTGATTGCAAGATCAACACTAGAACACTAGCACTCTGCGACATAGACCAAAACTTCACACCAAAACCCTATAACACAAAGGAAAAAAAAATAAAAAAATAGGAATATATACAAATGTACATCCTTTTAGCAGAGTCAAACTTATCTCTGCCCCACTTATTTCCCTTATTTGAAGGAGTCAAACTAGGTTTGATGGCCCAAAGCCATCAACAAACTTCTAATCTAGCTTGCCTCTGTCATAAAAAAAAATTCTGCTCTCTGCATTAAAAACAAGCTGAGAATGTCCCTTTCATCTCCCTGATCAGACCTACTGACACTTTCCATTAGTTCACAATACAAAAATTTATCATCATATTCATCAATAAAACCAATATGGCAATCAGGCAAAGAATGAAAATGTAGACTATGTGACATATGCATATTGCATTCATTAGGTAAAAAGAAATCAGACCAAATGCAATATTGATCAACTTCTAATTCATAGCCACATCTTGGCAAATTATTATCTAGCTGAAAGGTAAAACACTAAGATTCTATCATATAGTTGGTATCAACATCATCAGATCCACCCACATCAATAGTTTGCACCTCAAAGGAGAAGTTATCATGTTCAACTTCATATACTTCATGCAAACGTTGAGGAGACTCATAATTTGACACATGATCTAGCCCACTCTCTATATTATAGGAGTCAACTTCTTGGAAATTTTCAAAATCTAGCTCATCATTAACATCAAAGACCATATGTGTACCATTCTTACCTTCTGCAAGAGAAGACATATCAACGTTTGAATAAGAAAAGTATTCAACACTATCATCTTTAAAAATCTTCATGTCATGATCCTTACTGGTTTGCATATCCATTTCAGAGTTCCCTAAAGTACTTTCCTGCAAATTATCAACCTTATGCAAACTACCATCTTGTCTGTTGGAGGGAGAGCACCCATCCACATACTCACCAGGTATCTGCCAACTTTGAGTAACTGAAAGACCATCCTACAATGGTTCAATGAATGATTTAGAATCTGAAACATATTCACAATATGCATAATTATCCCAATCAGTACTCAACATCATGCCTGGAACTTCTTCATCCTTTGAATCTGAAAATGCACAGATGCCTTCATCATCTGATAAATCATATTCAATTTTGTTGTAGCCTAGTGACACAAAAGCACAAGGGGAATCAGATTCACCCATGTTAAAATCTTGACCATCTGATTCATACTCTTTGTCGAACTTAATGTGTGTTGGGTGGAAAAACTCAAAGCTATCCCTCCCTGAATACCTCAAATATTCACAAGTCAGGAACTCAAAAAAAATTTCACTATGAAGTTAACCATTGTCATCACTTTCACCCACTTTTGAAATGCAGTCGCAAGCATAATTTTCATTTATCCAATCACTATCTTCTTGCAGACTACACATATCCGCTGCCTCATACTGAGAAGGAACGTCACTTTCATGATTGCAAGAGACAACATCCAGACTAGACACATCTCTATCATATTGGTTTCCATCATTTCCAATATCAGCATCACTAGGCACAACCTCATGTGTAACCTCAAATTCAGGATCTTCAATATCAGAAACTCGGATTGAAATTTCTTGGCTCATGTCATTGTATGCAAAGGAATTATCACAACTTACATCTGCATCATAATCATCCCCCTGTTGTTCGCACAAATCTTCCTTAAACTGAGACAAGTAAACTACCCTATTATGCTAATAAAAAGAAGAATCTACATATTTAAAAGAAACATTGTCAATTATATATTCATCCTCGTCATCTTGATATTCATTGACTTTGTTGTCAGCGTCATAGTCAGCATCATAGCCAACATCAAATACATTCTCAGATTCAGATTTTTCAATCCAATCTATCTATTTTATAGCATGCTCAATAGCTTCTCTAAGGGATACAGACCAATTGAATGATTCAGGTACACAAAGCTCTAGAAACAAATCAATCATGTTAATTCTAAAAACTCAATCTCCACTATAAGCTCATCAACTGCATTACAAAACCTTTCATAAAACAATATATTGATTCTTCCTTCCTTTCTCCTACCCTTTTTCTTAAAATCAATATGGCAAGCTAGTGCAATCATAAATATGTTAGAGAGTAAGGTGTGGTATTGTATGTAGTAACTAATCCATATTAAATGTAGACGATGGAAGAAATATTAATAACACATTCAACTTAGCAATATGGAAAGGAGAAACCAGATGAATTCCATATACAACTCAAGAACTTGTTGGTAGCATTTAGCTTATGAAGGTATTAGATTTTGAGGGTGTTAGTACTAATAAACTTCCTAGTTTCCATGGTGCTTTTCCTCCTTTTTTTCCAGACCCTAAATGCAAAATTTCTAGCCCTTGGTTCATTTTTGCCAAAAACCCTAAGTGTCTCGTGCTCTTTCTATTTTCATGTTACTTTTTGGGTCACTTAGTTATTTTTACCATGTGCTTTAAGTCGTCGTCGAGGGGCCATCTTTAATATTTCCTAAGTCCTAGCGGGGCCTATGCATTTATTTTTTTCCCTAAGTCTAATGTCCTCGAGTTATTTCGAGCAAGTCTCTTTTAATTGAACAACAGGTGTTTTCCCTCATATTTATAATGGCAAGCTAGTGCACTCAGAAATATGTTCATTACTATAACATAAATAATAACCAGCCCAAAAATAAAAAGGAACAATCACATGATCCCAACATCATTTTAAACTACTTGTGTCCATAATTGATAAATAAGTCTCCAACTTCTTTAGAAATTCTTCCTTTACAAAAGTACTATCTAAAGAAAAGTATTTATTAAAAGTTTAAGATTTTTGAATTTATAAATTTCAGAATATTGTTTTTAGATCAAAATATGATAAAATGTTGATTTAAATTACTTAATATTATATAATGATACCTTGGAGAACTAAAAAAAAGTCCAAATAAGTTGATATCAACACCAAACATTAAGGCTCTAAATCATAAATATTAGATTATTCTTGAAGTTTGCTCGCTACTAAAATGTAAAACAGTGTATACATAAATATTGTAAGGTGCATCATTCTAGATGTTGTCCCCCTTTAACATGTTTAGCATGTGACTAAGAAGTGTCCAAGAAGAGTTCAATTCTAAATCTTCAACTTTATATTACATTGTGCATGTGGTCACCAATAACAATAACCTCCTACTATTGTATCTTGAAACTTTTGGTTTTATCAAGGCAAATATGTTCCTTGAGAGTGTGTTCTGCCAAAGCTGACTTCAAAACCCTTTTTGACTAATGTTTGCAACATGTTATTTGGTTTTATCAAGGTAAACATGTTCCTTGAGAGTGTGCTCTGCCAAAGCTGACTTCAAAACCCTTTTTGACTAATGTTTGCAACATGTTCTTTGATTTTAAGAGCAAATGAAACAACCAACTTCGCCAATGTATAGTACAACATATAAAAACTCAATCTAACACCCATATTTTCGTAATGGGTCCGTAGGATATTTGGCAGATTTGATCAGCTGTCCGTAGGATCTTTGAAAGATTTGTATCAGTTTCCTGGTTTGATTCTTTTTTTATACTGAAATAAAGCTTTAAAAGAAAAAAAATTAAAATAATCTTGTTTTTTACATTGAAACAGAGCTTTAAAAATTATATAACAGGACAGTCATCACGCTGTAACTATCTAAAACATGACATAACTTTATCTTGCTGTTACTTTTCTTCAGAATTCTTGCAGTTTTATTCTAAATACACCCAACATAAGTAAGCCAATGAAAAAAATGCTAGAGAGATCTTTAAATTGTCAACAGCTTAGCCTCTTCTTATATTGAATAAGTTTCTATGATTTAATTTTAGGAATTTGAAGGTTCCCATAACATTTATCTTCGATGATTCAACTTTGTTTGAACACCTTGCCATGTGACCTTGGAGTGGAATAAAAAGTCCATTCACCTAATTACCAATTCTTAAATCTACAACAGGCACATGCAGATTCCATGTATTCCAAACTTCCAAAGCAATTACAGACAGAATATAGTACACCATGTATTGGAATGCATCACTCTTTTTCTGTTAACCAGTGGAATTTTGATCTGCAGAGAATTATGTTCTATCTGAAGAACAGAATTCAATCTTCCACAATCACAAGGAATCATAACAACTTTTCAGCACCTAACCCTGTGTAATGCTCATGCATTGCATCCTTTATGTTGTGAGTACGAAGCCAGCAGAAATGGACTGGAGATGACATCTGTAGTGCAAGATTTACAACATCCTCTGCCATGTAACCTCCCAAATCAAAAGCATTGCTTATAGACTATAAACAAAGGCAAACCAAAAACTATAACTCATATACACATACATACGCAAAAGACAGCTCACGACTGTTAATTTATCCCGTAAGCCAACACATGTTGTGACTGGACTACTTCATTGACTTAATTTTGATAATATGTTCAGGGGCAACTTATAGACACCAAGGACTTGAATTGTGGTAAATTCTACAGATATGAAAAATTGTTGAAGGGGAATCCGACGTAGCAATCAAGCCAAATGGATGTGAATGTGGGGGTTCACGGAAGAAAAAAATTGGGTAATATTCTCTGTAGTATGTCCAGTGTTCCTAAATTTATTTATGTTAAGAGAAAAATCAAAACGGTTGACAACATTGATCTGGTAAAGATTTTCCAGAGTCTGACCAAATATATACTTTCAAAAACACGAAATATATATAAAAATTGATTGCTTAACATGTTAGGGAATATAATCACAATATTGATCTGGGAAAGTAAACAATAAAGCAGACTCCAGATCAATGAACAAATGTAATTGTAATTAACAACATCCACAATATTTTTGGCTTGTGGAGGCATATAAACCATCTATGCTGGCTGCACTCAACCTCCATTACTCGTGGTAGAAAGCAGTTTCAACAAAGGTCAGAATTTCTCTATAATATCCTAAAATGTCGAACTCAAAGATGTTATGAAGCTGAAATCTCTAGAGGAATAAAAGAAATTCAGGTTTCAGATGTACAAACATGGACAAAACCCATCAGAAGAAAACTCTCCTTCCTCCAACTCCATAGTTAAACTACTAATGTTGTTCATGTTTGGATAGCCATTGTAAAATTTATTCTATAGAAACATTGGCCAACATTTATATCATTCTGTGATTGCTCTTGCCATCTATGACTTATTCAATACAAGTAATCTGAGATGCACATGAACGGTATCATATTATAAATGTTGTTCACCTGTAGCTTAAGTGCACGCAGTTAAAAATATTGTACTCTTCAACAATCAAAAACAAATAATTAGCACCTAAAATGCAGTAGACATTATGATAATCATTTCACCTCAAATTCCAAGATTGTAGAGATGTGAAATCAGCACTATGAAATTCTTCAGCATCCCAAAAAAAATCACATGTTTTATACATCACTCCACATTCCATCCAAGTTATTAATGTCCTGTAATCCATCAGGTTTGGATATTGTCCCCTAATCTATTAGATTTAAGCTCGGACATACATCATATCTCTAATTACATGATGGATTGCATTTTGGATTTTAATGAAGTAAAAATAAGCAACATTCCTAATGGTAGGACTGGGGATATCAACGGCACCTTTTGAGCCCTCTCTCTGAGCCAGCTTACTCAAACCAATGACGCCAGAATCAATGTTAAAGTGCACTCTGAACATGCTCGGTTTCCACACGAGTCTTGTGCCTTCTCAAGTCTGAAATTCTGAATGCTGGCCCATATTGTAGCAAATATTGCAGATCTTATGAGAGATGCTTCAAATCTAATAGCAAAGATATATGCTGCCTGAAACAATATGTTTACGTCCAGCTCCATACTATTAGGAGGCAGGCAGGCTATTCTTGTTTATTTCATGAGAATACAAATCAGAATGGATACAAGAAACAATTCACAATAAGAATATAGGGGACACCCTAAATACGAATACATGGAATACAGTTGCTAAGGTATAATGCATATTCTCCTCATGCTTAATCAAAGAGCTCCCACTTTGGTGTGGCAGATGATGTTGAATTTGGATGTGCGGACTCAAATGTTTCCCACTTTGTTGACACTACAGGGTGATCCAGCAATGACTTTGGCATGGAATTGCGAACTTTCATAGCATCCAAAATCTCTATGCACTTCTGCACTCTCCTAACCTGCATACATTCTCCCATTTTTTAAAACAGCATTCTTTGAGATGATTAATCTGTCCCAAAATGTGTTCAAGATGAAATCTTTTCATAAATTTTACATTAATTGTGTGAAAGATTTGATCACTCTAAATTTAAAAGAAACTTTCTACAGCAAGAATCAGAAGGGATACTCTCACAGAGATTTCACCCATTTACAGTACTTGCATCAATAACTCGTTTAATATAACCTGTCAAAGCATAAATGACTTTTAAAGCAGTAAAATGGCATTTTACGTTAAATAAGGTATTTAAAAGCTTTTCTAAGGAAGAAAATGTAAAATCATCATGCATTTCAAAGGGAAAACAAAGAAGCAAAATATATAATCCTTGTGACAAAGAGCTACTAGTTTCGGTTGGAAAGTAAAAGATAGTGCTGTATAAACTTGCAAGCTATGGCTATGATGGAAAAGACGCAAGGCTACAATTGGTACATGGGATAAAGTTAACAGAATTAAAATCAGAATGCCCAGGCCCCAACCTCTTCTATTCGTTAGAGGTTATTTCTCGATTGACCTTCATAAAATACAAATCAGCGATGCTTTAGTGCTTGTCCTTCCTACATCTTAAAAAATTAATACTAGTTGAGTGCCTGGAGAAGCATGCAGAGTCAAACCACCTGGGAAGGACTGTTTACTACATTAGAGATTAAGTAATCATTGTGCAAACTTAAAGAAAGAAAAGGAGAATCGACAATATTTGGAAACACGGAGAAATCTATGAGACCATTCTTTTATGGACAAGAATATTGTTATTAGCAGCCTAAAATTAGGCATTATTTTCCAATGTACACAAACTTCAGAAAAACTAATAGAAAACATTGTAAAATCTTTCAACCAAAGCAAACTGCAAGCTCACAGACGTTTTATAAAACCTTCACAACCTGCCTAAATAGTGTCATCTTTTTATAGTTATCTCATTTCAGAATATGAATCTGAACAGTCCATAAGTATCTCAAGAAACGAATCATGCCAAGCATTGACCTAAAAGAACAGCAATACTTGCCCATGTTCAGGAATACAAACTCCAAATACCCATCAGTACTTTTTCCAACAACATAAATGACTTTACATTTTCTTAATATTCATGAGTAGCCGCTGGCTTTATTCTTCTTTATATGAAAAACCAAGTAAAAGATGAGATTTGCACTAGAAATTACCTGTAGTCTTCTTTGCACTTTAGCATCCCCATCAGCTGTAATACCATCTAGCTTTACCAGCTGTCTCATAAGGAGCTCGGTAAGTGCTGTTATATCATTTTCAACTACTTTCTTCCCATTGTTCACTAATCCTTCAAGAACAGACACCTGCAAATCTCCTCAATGAAAAGTATCATAAGTTAACTAAATATAGGTTGTTTGAACTGACTACATCTGCAAACACCATGTACATGTGAATTCCAGTGAATATGTAAGAAAATGAATCGAGAAATTGAGAGGGATTAAGGAAAACGAATTTAACATTAGTCCCTGAAATCTAGGTATATGGAACCCAGAAAATGACAATTGACCGATGCACCAAGCCTTTGACCAACAATAATTACTATATTTACACCATGCGATACTCATGCAAGCTCAGTTTTTAAATGCCATCTTGCACAAAAATGGGTATATTTCCTTCAAATGTGATCTCCTAATGTTATAATAATTATAATCAAATTTAGAAAACATTCCTCAAATTTTCCATTAAAATTGAAAATTTATTCTACAAACAAGCAGAAGTATACTAATGCAGTTACTTTTGAGAGGACAGAGTTATGTCAAACGCTCTTAAATCCTGATACCTGCTCTGAAAGTTTATCCACTTCTCCACAAATTTCAGAAATTGCTTTGCAAGCCATCTCGATCTTTGCATTTCTTTTCATCTCTATGTACTTTTTTTCCCTACTTGAAGGATCCTCAATGAGCACAATTTTTGACTTTTCTTTCACCCCTGATATATCTAAGAAATCGCTACTGTCCCTTTCTTTTCCTTTGAATATAAGCCTCTGCTCATTGGGCTGCAATCCTGTCTCTACAGCAAGCATTTTCTTCAACTCACCTGTGAAAAAGAAGAATGGGCAAAAGAATAAGGCCTCTCTTAAACTTCCCAAAAGAGATTTCGTTCAAGATATATAAGGAGCTTAGAGATTAGGATGATTATCTTTTTCTTCCTCTCAAACAAACGTGACAATATGATATAAATGAACAGACCATAACAATGATTATCAAGACGATTCTATCAAATAAAGTCTAAACTCGTATTCATATTGTACCATGTATTTTGTTTACCAATCAATAGAAGCAGCTTTTAATAGTTAGATCTTTCATTTCTTATACTTTGAGATTCTGAATCTGATTTAACCATAAGCACCATATTATGTGGGCACAGGTACAGAAAGGATCCAACCCCTGTATTCTAATTAGCTGGGGACAATGTATTGAGCAAATCACATTCACAGATATGCATTGGTAAATAATATCAGAACTTTTGCGGCCCACAATAAATCATTCAAAGCATTACTTTTATAATTAAGCATCCTCGAAATCTGGAAGGTTTTAGAGAGCTTAATGCTGTGACAATGCATAAACTTATTTCTGATGTTTGTAAGAGCTGGAACAATTGACAAAAATGTAAAGGGTCTTCAAGTTTTCTGATGTCACAATATTTACACCTACATTTGGTTTCAAAATAACCACACAATTTTCTATCTGAGCATTTCTCCATGCGGATCTGTAAGAGATTACTATTTGATATCACAGAGTTAACCCATTCTTTGCTTCCAAAATGCACAAGTGAACATGTGTGCAATAGGGTGTGTGCGATATTGATTTCTGTGATCAATTCCATTGATGACACAAAGTTTACCCATGCATTCCTTGTGCAACAGTTAACACAAAAGAATTTGCATTTAGGGGTGTGAAACGTAAAATCTTGACAAGAACCAGATCAGGACAATAAACAATGAAATGAGGAGAGGGCAAAATTCATACCAAATGTAGTCTGCAGGTTGATGGAGACTTCAAGCCGAGCAGAACCGTAGGTTACTCTCAATTTAACATTGGGAGGAGGCTTCAATGCAGGATCAGCATTGGGATCTCGCTTTTGAACCAGCATTCCACCAGGCCTCATCTCCCATTCTATTGAATCTGCATCTCTCTTAGCTGAACTACCACCAGTAATACTACCGCCCATGGGGTTCTTAGATCCTGATCTCTTCATCATCACAGCCACAACACCACCAACAACAATAATGCTCAAAATGATTATATAACCCCAATCGATCTGGGTAACCAAAAAGCTCAAAGCTGATTTATATCATACACCAATTATTCATTCTCCCGTGTTATTCTTCTTCCAGATCGAGTCAACCAATTAATCATTGTAAAAATCCCAATTCCCTCATGTGGGTGCCCTTCCCTTCCAAATGATTTATTTTCCTCACTAAATACTTGTCTTGATTCTCTGAATTAAAAAATTAATAACCGCATCAAGAAACAGGGCTACGGGAGAGCAAAAGCAGGGAGAGATTAACTGGGCACACTAAATTCCCCTCCGTTCACTCATTTATTCTCTCATTTTGGGTAGTTCACTATCCACTTCTTGTGGAAACTGCCCACCGACACTTGGCAGTCACATCAGACTTGTTACGGCCAGTTCCTTCGTGTCTGTTCCCCTGTAGCTGTCTCCTTGATATTTTTATTTCATTAAAACAAAACTTGGTGTCCAGTCAATTGCTCTGATGACGTGGTTGGTGGATCCAACAAACGGAGTCGACCGCAACCCACCACACGTTTTTTACTATTTCCTCTGGTAGATCTTCCTATTATAACTGGGTTGTCTTCCTGTCTTGGAAATCGGGAGTATTCTATACGCTGCTTCTGGACAGAGAACCCTTACCTGGTACTCCAATGTTTTTTTGACAGGAAACTGGAATGCAAACATCATGAATCCTTACTTTCGGGTCCTGTTTTTCTAAAGAAATCTCTTGTCTTGCAATTGGATCCAAGCTGTTTTTGTTACTTTTTGCTTAGATCTTGAACCTCTTGTCAGGTAGTTCTGTACACGTTTATTCCGATTTCTACATCCATATCTTGGGGAATAAGGAATACAGTTACCCTCGTGTTTGTGGGAAAGTTGTGTTTTTGACCGTCACCGGTGACCGTTCACCGATAGCTGTCAGGCAAGCAATGTCCGAGTGCAAGATTACAAATTTAATGTTCTTTGGGAAATAATAATGCTGTTACAAATTATTATAAATTTTAGATATATGGATTTATATAGGTTTTATGTGACTTTTATAGGGATTTAAAAAATATTGATGGGTATATTTCAGTGTTAAAAATATAAGAAGCTTTTGTTTTATAGTTCCATGAACATTCATTCCAAATTTTTTTTCCCTATGTAGCTTTGAATTTGGTGACCACTTACAATTATTAATTTTTGCAATTTTAATAATAGTTTTTCATTACTTTTTTAAGTATATAATATGTAATCGTATTGGGATCTAAACAATTTTATTGTAGAAATAGAAGTTAAAGAAGATTGATGGTGACATGAAAAATATGTATATAAATGTCATTTGTACATTCTAGTTGTAGATATTAAATCTTTGTTAGGTCATAAGAGATTGGCAATGATATGGAAAGTGTGTATATATGGGTGTCAATTGTACACTCTAGTCATAGGTATGGTAGTCAAAACATATTTATTTGAATTTTTATTTTTGTTAATGAGAACAAAAGTATCTCGCAAGCCATGTTGGTTTTAGGTCACCTTTTGTATGTACAAGTTATATGAAAAGGTGTTTAAATTTGGTGGTCACTTATAATCATCATGATTTGCAAATCTAATGATAGTTTTCTATCACTTTTTTACTATATTATATGTAAATTGTATTGGGATCTACCTAAACAATTTTATTTTAGAATTGTAAGTCAAAGGAGATTGGCGGTGACATGAAAAATGTGTATATAGGTGTCAATTATACATTCTACTTCTAGGTATTATATCTTTGTTGAGTCAAAAGAGATGGGCAATGACATAATTGTACAATCTAGCTATAGGTATTGTATCATTGTCTATGTCAAAAAAAGGTTTAATTGGATTTTTTTATATTTTTGTTAATGAGAGCAAAAATATCTTGCAAGCCATGTTGGTTTTAGGTCACCTTTTGTATGGACAAGGTATATGAAAGGATGTTTTAACAACATATTTATGTGAAAAAAAATATTTGATTGGGAATGAATTTGTTGGGAGGGTGAACACTTGTCAAGCAATATAAATTTAATTTGTGAAAAAACAAACCATGTGTAATAAAAATTGAATTTAGGTTAGTTGAGTCTTGAAAGAAAAAGAGTGTGTAACATATGAATTGAAGTTTTAAAAAAATTGTATATCACAAGAATTGAACTTGGGTGAATTATTTAATTATTGGATTGGAAAATTTTATCTTTCATAAAAAATGAAATTAAGTTACTTTTAAGGATTGAGCCCATTTATTACTACATTTAGAGAATAAGTTCTTGTAATTGTGAAAAATGCACATGCTTGCTCCTTTTTTATATATTTTTGGGACCACTTTGATTAGAATGTTGCAAATACGATGGTTAGCTAAAAAATGGCACGCTCTTGCATGAAATTGGCTTATGACATCCTTTATCATGATCCCTTCTATCATTGACTCCTAGGGATTTATATATGTTCCTTAGACTTGTTTTTCACTATGGATCAAATCTTTGAGCGCATACTTGAACCAAGTTACTGTTATAGTCATAGATATGAACCTTAATTTTTTAAAATTTAAATTATTATCTTCTCAACCATTTTACTAGTCATTATGAGCTAACTTGTCACATGTTAGTTTTTGTGTCTGGTCGTTACATTTAAATACATTTATTGAGTCATTTAAATTGTTTAAGAGTTATCAAGGAGTATGTTGGAATTTTATTAATAGAGAATTTATGATGGGATAATTTTAGTAGCATTTATTATGAAGGTATCAAAGTGCATCATCCTACATTTTTGTTGCATTATTTTTGGTTGTCATCAAAACTTTTACATGAAGCAAAAAAATTTATTTGCTAGGGTTTTGAATGGGGAGAACACTAACCTCACAATTTACAAAATTTGTCAAAGTTTTAAATTGTAAATCTGAGCTATGAAAATTAGGTGTAAAGGAGCATAATAACGAATCAAAACACTCAACAACTAATAATCTAAACTACATACATGCTAAGACATAAAATGAAAACTTGAAATAAGCTAAATGAAGAAAGTGCGAACCTCCTACAAGCTCATTCAAACTCCATTTTGTTCATTGGATTTGTCCATTTGTTGTGGATGTGTGTTCAAGGATGTGCTTCAAGCTTCAAGCTATGATCTCAAACTGGCATTATAACTCTTCTCTAAAAGATGGATTTTTGATTGGCTCTCAAAATAGCATTATAACTCTACATGGAAGGTGGATGAAATTATGAAGGAATGAGGTTTCTTTTATAGAAAATGGGTGAGGAATCAAGGGTCAGGATGCAATCCTGAGGAGAGGCCCAGATGCACCTAGAAGAGAGCACATGGATTGTGCTTCTTCAAGTGCATCATATTGTGACAAGTGTCACAATATGATTGGGTTGAAAAGAGGGAGGAATGTGACCATTTAGGGAAGATAGCCAAGAAGACTCTAGAAGATAAGGTTATTAATGAGGGTGTAAGAGGCATTAATGAGGAGTGTAAGAGGCATTAATGAGGATGTAAGAGCATTAAATGCACTTGGATGAGGATGGCTTGAGATAGTTGACTTTGGGGAAGGGATTGAATTCCTAATCCAAAGATTAGGAATGTGACATCATTAGGGAGGGTTTAGGATTAGGGTTAGGGTTTAAGATTAGGATTAGGATGGGTGAAGAGGTTGGGATTAGTTTCAACTATGAGTTAGGTGGTTGAGATTGGTTAGGTTAGCATGTGTGAAGGGGTTGGGTTGAGTTAGAACTTAAGGTTAGGTGGTTGAGATAGGTTAGGTTAGGGGTTAAAGGGAATATCAATGAATTGAATTACATAAATAACATATTCATTCAATAATAGGGGAATAGGGTTTTAATTAATTATTAATAATTAATAATTAATCAGGATTATAACCAATTAATTGAATTAATTAGGGCTAGGGGATGACATAGGTCAATTAGGTAATGCTTAATTACTTAACTAATATGTCCTAGAAGGCACTAAATATGATTAGATGTGTTGATCAGATTTAGGTGTCTACATTTTGCCCCTCTTCGACATAGTGTTAGAATAACACTATTTCAAAGATGTTTAAAACAATAGACGACGCGAAGATGTGGACGTAGGCAAAAAAAATTTCCCTAGAGTGAAAACTAGGATAGATTTAGAATAGGATGACCAGGATGATGTCCCCTCGAGAGGATGACAAGGAGAAAAGATGAAGCCCTGTTAGCATCTCGAAAAGACGCCTATGAGAGACAGGATAGAAGAAAAAAGGAAGGGGGGATAGAAGAAAGAGGGAGGGGATAGAAGAATGAGGAATGGGATAATCAGGTTTGCATCAAGGATGAAGGGTGAGGTTTGAGACGGGATTTGATTGGACTAAAAGGGATGGCTTTCCTGGGGATTTGATGGGGGAGGATTTTTTTGAAGCTTGAGCGAGGGGTATTCTGGGATGGAATACCGCCATGTAGTTGAGCACTTATTTTGATATAGCAACGCTAGAGACCATGTCAAGGTTACTAGGAACATGCGGCCTTGTCACTGGTGTTGTAGAGGACTAACACAATAGACAGATAGGGGTTGCCCCAGCATCACACATGAGTCCCAAAAGAGCCATGGTGGAAATGATGTTGGAAAAGCCCACAAGAAAATGACACTTCCCAAGTGCAGCATGCGAACCCAACCAGATTACATACATGCAAGGGTCATATCTGACTGCCTCACAAGAAGAAAAGACAAAGATCAAGTTCTATATCCTAGGTGCATCCATTTGCAGCATACCATGATATAAAGAATCGTGGCAACTTTGAGGAGGAGAACAACCGAGAGAATCAGGAATGATAACCAAGAACCAAAATCAAATTTCAAGATCAAAATTCAACAACAAGATGCCTTTTGCCAGAGAGATCAACGATATGGGATGATGATTGGATTGAGATTAGGTCAAGAGGAAGGATACATCCTACAAGAACCCAGTGATGATGATGATCTAGATTTAGGTCAATGAGAGGAAGGGTACATCCTGAAGGACCCATTTCCAGAAAGATGATTGGATTTAGGTCAACGAGAGGAAGGATACATCCTCAAGGACCCATTTCCATGGAGATGTCAAGTGTGAATCTGATTGGCCAAAGATGTTATGATGAGAAAATTGTTGAAACAGGATTTTTTCATAAGGAACTTGCTGAAGCACAAGATTTGGGATCTGAAACTGGATCACTTTCTGCAAGGATACCAACCAAGGACACGAAATATGTACAAGTGGGACCAAGCTCAAGACTAGACTAACACGGACAAGATATTTACAGGACTGAAAGCACAGGAAGCTCAGAGAGAATGGATGAGATGAGGCAGATATGCATGATGTTGCCTCGGTTGAGCCAAAAGGCCAAGATAGAGTAAATAGCAGATGGTGTACTCTAGATGTAGGAATGATGTGACCCCAAAGAAAACACAAGGATTGGGAAGGACACATCCCAATGTTGATGAGTGGATTGCGATCAAAGCTTGCAGGAAGGCTAAGGGTGTACTTGGATGGGCTGATTACTGCTTGACTTTGGATAGCTGGAGGATGTGGATAGGATTTGCATGAGATGGTAGGTCACTATGAGAATTAGGATTGGAATGGGTGACATTGGGTGCATGAGGATAGCCTAGAGCTAGATACCAATGACAAGGGAAGAAACAAGTGATGGGATATATGAAAGGAGGAATTGGAAGATGGAGGAGATGCTGGGGAATGCGAAGAGGGAAGTGTTGGATGGAAGGAGTTTAGTAGAGGAATGGATGGATAGTTGAAGGATTGTGGATAGGAGAGGAGAATTGGGAAATGACAGGTGGATACAAGAAGGTCTCCAAGGACTACGTCACCAAGGAACATAATTCCCCCACTTAGGATAGGTCATGCATGTGAGGAAGCATTAGGAGGGGGTACGACAAGATGGACAAAAGGATAATAAGAGAATGACAGAGGTGAATGAAAGATAGGATGAATGATGGATAAGTAGGAAGATAGTGCAGAAGAATAGATGAAAGGAATGATAGGTGGATAAAGACGGGAGATGGGAGATGGATGTCAAGAGATGTCCAAAAGCATGTAGATATGGTGGCATGTATATTTATCATCAAGATCTAGAGGTGGATGGAGGAAGTGAAAAGGACAAGACAGGATATGGATGGTGGCTAGAAGGAACTTACCCCCAAGTGTGAAGAGAAACTAGATGGAGAAACTACACATGACACCTGTTTACCAGGTTTTCATCATGGTACCTATCCAAGGTGCTTTTTTGCCAAGTTTTCACTAGTGGACGAATTGATTTCTCTTTTTTTTTTCTTTTTTTCTTTTTTCTTTTTGCTTCTTTTGATTTTTTTTTGCTTTTTTTTGGTTTTCTGCTTTTGGTGTTGATCATGATATGTTGGTACAACTTTATGTGAGATGAGTGACTTAGGTAAATACAAGTATGAGATAGTTATATGGGGGGAGATATGTGGGATAGGGGATATGATAATTGGAAGTATTCAAATAAGATGATAAAAAGTGAGTGGGATAGGGGGATGTTGTTAGGATCAACATTGCCACATGTTGAGAGGGATGTGGGAAGAGTGAATGTGAAGTGGATGGTACCTGTAGATGCAATGGAGGAATCATGGTAGGAAGTGGCAGGATATAAGGACCCAAAAGAGATTTTGAAGATGGAGAGAAATGCTCAGCTAGAGGATTAGTAACCTCAGATGCCACAATGGATTTTTCTTTTATATTCATGACATCTTTTTGCTTTGGGATCCACATAGTTTTTTCTTTTGCGTTGGTGGGCTTTTGTGGCCTATGGGATGTAGTGTATTCTTTGGTTGGATTTTCTTTTGTTGGAGCATGTCGCTTGAAGTGGACATGACAATCTTTAGATTGTGGATTTGTAGCTTTATGCATTGGTGATTTGACATCCAAATTACAGTGAGTAGCATTGCAAGAGATATGAGAACTTGCATGAGACGGAGGAAATATGGATAGAGTGGTGGAGGTAGGATGGTGGATGGTGGATGGGGTGCATGGGTATGTGCCTTTGTTCATCCTGATTAGGAATGTAAGTGGTGGGATTTTTTATATGGGATTCATGGACGAAGGAAGGAGTGGGATAAGATGTGGGATGAGATTTTGGGACATAGGGGCCCAAAATGGATGGAGAGGATGAAGGAGGAATATGGTAGGTTGTCTTGGGTTGCAAGGATGGAGGAGGGGGGATGGCGTTATATGATTTAGAGGGATGATAGGAAGATGTGATGGAGGGTTTGAAAGCACTCGTGAACTTTGCTTTAGTTGTACCAACAGTTCTGGAAGAAGGGCCTCTATGTGTGTAACCAATACCACAAGATCATGGATGTCTTTTAACTTGAATGGGCTCCAGGGTACCTTTCTCATTTATGCCCACGCCTTTACCTTGATAATTCCATTTTTTTAGTATTTGAGTCAAGATAGGATACTTTTCAGTGAAGGAACAAGATGTGAGTCCATTATTAGGCGGACGACAAATGGTGGAGATGTAACTGATTTTTCAGTTTTAAGTTGACCACTGCAGATTAATGTGAGTGGACCAAGGTGATGGGGTAATGGTGGTGGGATAGTTGGATTTGGAGGTGATAAAGGAGGATGAACGGGAGGGGAGGGGATGCTTGGGTCTTGACTCAGATGGGGTAATGGATTTAGAGTTGGAATAGATGGAAGGATAGGATCTTGAGATGGAGGAGTGGATGAATTAGGAAGTGGAGTGGATGGATCATGTAATGGATGGAGTGGGATGTTAGGATCTAGATATGCAGGAGTGGATGAATTAGGAAGTGGAGTGGATGGGATGATACAATCTTCATTCAAGTCAATGGATACTTCAACATGCTTTTGGACAAGGTCTAGACATGATTGGATTGATGTGGGTGGTGTGATGGGGGATATATGGATAGATTCTTCAAATGAGTTGGATGGATTATGCAAATGGGTTAGATGAAGGGATTGTTAGAATAGTCCCAAGGGATAACTGAGAGGGGGGTGAATCAGTTATCAATAACTTTAATTATTTTCTCTTGTTAACTCCAGAATATAATAAAGTAAATGCTCAATCAGATAACACAATACACAACACAGAATTTGATTGCAGGGAAACCAAATGATAAAAACCCCGGTGGGAATTAGCACCCACAATGAACTATACTTGTTTATAGTAATCCTTGTTAGAAGATATTTCAACCCTGTTAGGAGTTGTACTTTACAATGCAATAAGTATAGTGACCTGGTTAA
>MU228519.1:1430768-1442466 GCA_018584345.1 Thuja plicata | reverse complement strand
TGGCTCTGATACTAATTGTTAGAATAGTCCCAAGGGATAACTAAGAGAGGGGGGGGGGGTGAATTAGTTATCAGTAAATTTAATTATTTTCTCTTGTTAACTCCAGAATACAATAAAGTAAATGCTCAATCAGACAACATAGTACACAACACACAATTTGACTACGGGGAAACCAAATGGTAAAAACCCTGGTGGGAATTAGCACCCAAAATGAACTATACTTGTTTATAGTAATCCCTGTTAGAAGATATTTCAACCCTGTTAAGAGTTGTACTTTACTATGCAATAAGTATAGTGACCTGGTTAAGGGTCTGACCCTGTTAGGAGTCTTTTACAAATAACCCTGTTAAGGGTGAGGACTCACTATCCAAAAGCTCACTACTTCAATGGTGAAGGCTACAACCTTCTATAGAATAGATATGCACTATATCTGATGATGAACTGTAGAGTAGAATTTCTATCTTGATCAGTTCCAATGTATTGTAATCTTCTACTTCTTCTTCACATAGACTCTTGATGAATGAAACACAACTGATATTCTGCTATGTACATTTTCTGTCTCTTTTCGTATCATTCACACTTGGTGTATCAAAAATGACTTTCTATAAGTATCTTCCTCAAAGTATGAGATCATGGGACCTGCAAGACAACTCCTCATAACATCCTTGTCGGCTTTACTAAGCATGCAAACAATATTAAGTCCGCGCAACTCAAACTAAATAGACGCGATGCTTCACTAAGTCGACTTCACCAAATCATCTCTAACTTTGCAATCTTCTTGAAACACGTTTGGCACCTTTAGATAACTAATCATGGATATACACATGCATATCCTGAAGATAGGCACAACTCAAGAAACATGTTAAATACATCAGCTCTGAACAGATACTCTTCCAGAACTGTAACTGCCAATAACAAAATTACACAACTTGACTGAAACATCATATCTGGATCTGCGTGTATGAACATAACATAATAAACATGTCTAAAACATGTATCTAACCACACAAGGCTTGATATCATCATTCTGATAAGTACATACGGAATCACTACTATGTATTATATGTTGTCATCAATGACAAACATACAATCAATCAACTACACAGAAACAAATCTCCAACAGGGATGGGGGATTCCGTTAGAGAGGGAAGAAGGGTGGATGCGTGAGGTTCATTGAATAGGATATGGATAGTTTTAGGAGGAGAAGATGGAGATGAAGATTAGATGACTTCAATGGGTGAGGGGACTTTAATGGTGCTAGGAGATGGAAGAGGATCAAAAAGTATGAGATCAAGAAGGGAAATAATAGGTATGGGAGATGGAAGAGGATCAAAGAGTATGATATCTGGAAGGGAAATAATAGATATGGGAGATGGAAGAGGAATGTCAGGTGTGAGGGGTGGAAGAGGATCAATAAGTATGAGATTCGAAAGGGAAATGATAGGTGTGGGAGACGGAAGAGGAATTTCGGGTGTGAGGGGTGGAAGAGGATCAATAAGTATGGGATCTCAAAGGGAAATGATAGGTATAGGATATGGAAGAGGAATGTTGGGTTTGGGAGATGGAAGGGATTCATCACTAGTGTTTTCCCGTGGGAGAGTGATATAACGTGACTCTTTAAGAGATCAATTTCCTGCTGGCTTCCGTGTGAAACTCCTTGGAGACTTACGTATCAGAGATGGAGGATCTACAGGTGTAGATGGTGGGAATTCAGGGTAGTCCATATATGAATATATGGCAATGGCTTGTGAACTTGTATGGTTTAATGATGGTGTAGAGCTAGATGTAGGAGATGGTATGGCTAGATAGTTCACATAGGTAGGCATGGGGTAGCTTGTGAACTGAATTGACTAATAGATGGGAGAGGAGGGATGGATTGGGGTATGGAATATGTGTTAATGTAGGTAGGAATGGGAGATGGTAGATTGGAATAAGATGGGGTAGATGGGTAGGATAGAGTGGATGGTAGATTAGCAATAGCATAGGGATCATGGTGATGGCTTGGGGGAAATGAAGGACTAGGATTAGGGATTTGAACATGGGTTGGAGGATAATGAGATGGTGGATTGGGATTAGGGATGTAGCTAGTAGTGTTATTGTGAAAAGATGGATTTTGGGATATGACTATGGGATAAGATGGAAGCATGAATGTATAGGAAGGAGATGTGGATGAAGGATAAGATGGATTTCCTTTGTCAAAGGTACGATAAGGAGTGCCAGTGGGTATGCATGGTGACATGATGGGATAGTGTGGAGAAACGACTGGAGTTTGGAGGAAGCTTGGAGCAAGTGTGTTAAGGCTTTCCATGTACGCATCATGATCAACAAGACCCTCATTATCACTAGAATAGGATGTTGGGGTGAGATGGCTAAGGTTTTCAAAGTATGTATCATGATCAACAAAACTCTCATCATCACTGGAATATGGCGTTGGGGAGAGCTTGCTAAGGTTTTCAAAGTATGCATCATGATCAACAAGACTCTCATTATCACTAGAATAGGATGTTGGGGAGAGCTTGCTAAGTTTTTCAAAGTATGCATCATGATCAACAAGACTGATCTCATCATCACTGGAATATGATAAAGACAAGGAAGAGATATGACAACCAAACTCATCATAATAGATTTGTGACATGATGGTTTTTTGATGAGTTGGATAAGGAGGAATGAGGGAAATGAAAGGAATACTCAAGCTCAGATTAGGAAGAAAGACTGACACTGAAGAAGATGGAAAGAGGATGGGAAATGAAAAAGATAACCCTGTTCATCTAGGATATGGGGAGAAACAGAGGACTTGACTTTCTTGTGCTTGATGGAAATAGATATGAGCTCAGTTTGATAATGTTTAGGATGAGGCATTGTCTATGACAGGTGTGCCTTGGAATATTTTTGGAATAAATGATGATCTTGAGGATTTTGAGAAAACAATATTGCAAGAGACAAAGCAACCTTGCAAGAAGCATATAGATGTTGATCTCTTTGGAAAAAAGACTTCAAAACTCTCAGATTTGTGTATGTTCAAGAACTATTTTTCACAATTTTTGTAACGCTGAAGACACATACAACCACTTTCTACCTTAAGGATTTGGTGATCTTGAAAACCTTTGTCCGCATACATAGGCACACACACAAGAGCTAACCAAAATATGACCACCATCAAGCATGAGGCTCCATGATGTCATATTAGCCGACTCCAAATGCTCAGGGTGGCACGAATGTGTGAATGTCTTGGGGAAGTTACTATCTTCCTTGCCTAGTCGATTATCAAGCTTTTGGGGATGGATCAAGTAGGTTGCTAGATTTATGAGTTGCTAGTATTTTCATGGTGTCCCCATAATCAGTTTGTACGGTGTGACTCACTTAAGAGCCTAGTTCAACTATGCCAGTATGCTAAGGATATTCACTCAGTATGGACTACCATTGAATGCGACCCGCCCAAGCTTGAAGGGATATAGACAGACCTTTAAGTCCACCTTATTTCTATATCGATCGAAGGGTTTACCAGTTTGGGGTCATTCTCTAGAAGGACTCGTGCTTCTTCTGGATAGGCCCCTCTATGCAAAACTTGAAAATTTCAAACGTTCACAATCACCTTTCTCTTTCACCAATGACCACGGAAGCCAATGGGAGAGGATAGTGCATGAAGTGAGGTTGCATTCTACAAAAATTTTGTGCAAATGCACCAGAGACGTAGAACACATAGTTAATCTTTTGATAAGTTAGGCAATGTTTGATCTGATCTAGTGTAGAAATGAACGCAAGTTTTTCCTTTTTATGTGCACCAAAATGAAATTTTCTTTTCTTTGTTCAATTCCTGTTTATGCATTCAAGATGATGTTTGATTCATTTGTTCATTTTTAAACCCAAAATCAGAAGTTTGATTTTTCATTTTCCTTAAAGCATTTGAGATTTTGTGCATGTTCATTTTAAGCCCAAAAAAGAAATGCTGACTTTGACTTTTGTTGACTTTTCACTTTGGTTGACTTTTGACTTTTATTGGTTGACTTTTGTTGACTTTGAAACCCAAAACCAAGTGTGAAATGATGTGAGTACATAAACTGTTCTTTTTAAACACCCAAAAGTGAAATGGGAATTTTTAAATTAAAACATTATGTGCTTTCTTACCAAACTAGATGGCTAACATGTAGACTTGTAAAAAAATAAAAATATTTAGTAAGAGTGCATTATTGTAGGTTTACAGTGCCTTTCCCCCATGTTTTTACAAATAATAGTCCCAGTGATATAGACAATATTTCAACAAATGGGTAATAGAGAGAAAGTAGAAAGAAGATAGAAAGAATATAGTCTTCTTGTTTGTGTATCAATGATATTCGTGGAAGTGTAATAGAGAGAAAGTAGAAAGAAGATAGAAGGAATATAGTCTTCTTACCTTTTTCAACCTACAAAATAAAATAAGAGCTTGCAAAACATACTCAAACAACAAAAATAGATTAGCTTAGATGGTTAGTTTGCAAGAAAAACAACAAAAAAGAACCCGTGAAGTGGGTCCCACCGGGCGTGCCAGAATGTGAGATATGAAAATTAGGTGTAAACGAGCATAATAACGAATCAAAACACTCAAAAAATAATAATCTAAACTACATACATTCTAAGACATCAAATGAAAACTTGAAATAAGATATATGAAGAAAGTGCAAACCTCCTACAAGCTCATTCAAACTCCATTTTGTTCATTAGATTTGTCCATTTGTTGTGGATGTGTGCTCATGGATGTGCTTCAAGATTCAAGCTATGATCTGAAACGGGCATTATAACTCTTCTCTAAAAGATGGATTTATGATTTGCTCTCAAAATAACATTATAACTCTACATGGAAGGTGGATGAAATTATGAAGGAATGAGGTTTCTTTTATAGAAAATGGGTGAGGAATCAAGGGTCGGGATGCAATCCTGGGGAGAGGCCCAGATGAACCTAGAAGAGAGCACATGGATTGTGCTTCTTCAAGTGCGTCATATTGTGACTGGGTTGAAAAGAGGGAGGAATGTGACCATTTAGAGAAGAGAGCCAAGAAGACTCTAGAAGATAGGGTTATTAATGAGGGTGTAAGAGGCATTAATGAGGAGTTTAAGAGGCATTAATAAGGATGTACGAGAATTAAATGTACTTAGATGAGGATGGCTTGAGAAAGTTGACTTTGGGGAAGGGATTGAATTCCTAATCCAAAGATTAGGAATGTGACGTCATTAGGGAGGGTTTAGGATTAGGGTTAGGGTTTAAGCTTAGGATTAGGATGGGTGAAGGGGTTGGGATTAGTTTGAACTCTGAGTTAGGTGGTTGAGATTGGTTAGGTTAGCATGTGTGAAGGGGTTGGGTTGAGTTAGAACTTAAGGTTAGGTGGTTGGGATAGGTTAGGTTAGGGGTTAAAGGGAATATTAATGAATTGAATTATATAAATAACATATTCATTCAATAATAGGGGAATAGGGTTTTAATTAATTATTAACCTATTGGTTGCTTTTAATAATTAATCAGGATTATAGCCAATTAATTGAATTAATTAGGGCTAGGGGATGACATAGGTAAATTAGTTAATGCTTAATTACTTATCTGATATGTCCTAGAAAGCACTAAATATGATTAGATGTGTTAATCAGATTTAGGTGTCTATAGTAAATACCACTTATCCTTATAGTAAGAAGGTTTAACTGATTGAGGTGAATGAATCCTAAGTGTCAGTTTGAATGGGGTATATAACCTAACTAGTTTCCTTTGTAGGTCTCATTCACATAAATTTACTTAAATTTACTTGCAACATTGTCATTCTATATTTTAAATTATAAGACTAACGTCCACTTGTCATACTCTTATGTTGTCTTATGTTTCACCTTGGCCTATATAACTAAGGAGTTCTTATTGTAATCATAATCAATCACAATTCGTGTACACACATTGTGCATTTACATTATTTGATAGAATAGAATTATTCCCTCACATTCAGTCTCTATTATGCTTTCATTGAAGCTCTTAGATCTTGGGTGGCTATTAACATAGCCAAATATTCCATTGTATTAGAGCTTGTGGTATTTATTTGTATAATCTTATTTAAGATATATATGTTGCAAATCTTGTGTTTTCTTCAATTTTTGGGCATGGTATTCTCTTGCATTAACTGATGACCTAGAGAATAAAAAAAATTGATTGAAATGTCATATTTAAGGGGGGTTATTCTTTGTATCTTTGTATCCCAAGTTGTTTTGAGAGACTTGTTCAATAAATCTAAGCTCACTATTCAGGTTGTTCAAGAAAGACAATATACCCTTTTGGTTTATCCAAATCTGATATAAAGGCTAGATATTTAAGGGAGATTACTAACCTTTTGAAGTATTTTGAGTCAAATCTATCACTACCATCATGTTCTAAAGGACTAAGAACTTTAGGATTAAAGTTATCAAATAATAAACAACAAATCATTTTTTCTCTATCTCCTCAAAGAAGATTTTACTCTCCTTAGTCATATGGATTGCAATGACACTAACATAATTTTGTATAATCTGTACAATGAATTCCTACATCATCTCTATATAGATAGTATGGAGTGAAATAGATAAATGAATAATTACTTTTTAATTAGAAAAAATAAAATACTTTTATGGTATTGTTTGTGCAAACCTTGTCAATCCCACATACTATTAAATGGTAGCAATAGTAGTAGTAGCAGCAGTAGCAGCAACAACAGTAGTAGTAGTAGCAACAGTAGTAGTAGTAGTAGTAGTAGTAGTAGTAGTAGTAGGGTAAAATTCCTAGTCAACAAGATAAATTGATAGGGTTTAAATTGCTATTTGAAAATCCTATTAGCCACATCACTATAGAAATTATGATATGTGAAAGTTCCACTACCATTTCTGATGAAATACAAACAAAACAATCTTCTATCACCCTTGAAAATACTCTACTCATTTTCAATGTACTAAACAGTGATTTTTAGCCCATTAAGGTAGTTTTAGAAAAAATAGCCAATGGTTTTAAAATCTAAGCGAATATTCCATTTCCTTGGGAATATTTTATCTAGGTCTTCATTAATAGTAGGAAACTCTTCACCCCCTACCTACTCTAGAATTTGGCCAAGAATCTAGGCAAATAGAAACAAAAAGGAGAGTGAATTGCAAGAGGAAATTAAGAATGTATTCATTTAATTAATGAATGAGGTACATCCATATATAAGAAATGAGAAAATTGTATCTCCTCTATTTGGAGTGAAAATTAGGTGGGTTAGGTAAGGTTTATGACCAACGATTGAGACTTACCTTAACCTACAATAAAATATGGTGAAAATAATATTTTGCACCAATACCCCTTTTAATAATAGCTTAGGTGATGAAAAAGAGTGGGTCCCAACATGAAATCATAATAAGGCACCCAAGTACAATGCACCTTAGAAAGAAGAGCCAAAAACCCAGTGGGAAAAAAATCCCCCCACCGCACCCCCACCCACCAAAAAATAGACTAGAAGACCACCCACTTGCCCCTACCCCCAAGGAAGATTTTGTTGAAGTGGACCTCACCCCAAGGAGAGATTGTAATTTGACTCACACTTAGTAAAGGTTTGGTGAAGATATCAACAACCTAATATAAAGACTAACAAAAAACTAATCTAGTGACATGTCCTTGAAGAAGTTCCCTAATGTAATGCCTATTAATCTCAATGTGCTTGGTTCACCGATGTTGAATTGGATTACTACACATCTTAATGGTACTTTGAATATCACAATACTTAACGGTAGGAAACTTGAAAAATATACCAAATCAATGAGAATTACTCGAAGCTGAATTGCCTCAATAGAAGAATTCACAACTATGTGATACTTAGCCTCTATAGAAGATAAATAAATAACATGGTTCTTGTTGCTAGACCAATTGATAGGAATAGAACCAAGGGAAAATAGATAACCTAAATTGAGCTTTCAACTCTTAGAGTCACTAGCATAATATAAATCTAAATAACCAACCAAATCAATTATGGTGCCACCTTTGTAGTGAATCCCAAATTGAAGAGTGTCTTGATGATAATGAAGAATCCTCTTAGAAAATTTCTAATGTAGCTCATGTAAATCTTGCATAAGTATAGAAACCATGATAAAAACATAAGAAATGTTTGGCCATGTATCATGGGTCAAATTAATGAAACTTCCAACCAGTTGATGATACAAGGTAGCATCAACCAATGGAGAATAATAGTTATCCTCAAACTTGACTCCAAAGAGAAAATGAGTTAGAGATGACTTGATGCAGGAATATGAATTCTAGTGAGAAGATCATAAGTGTACATGGGTTGAGAAAGTGTAATGTCAAAAGGAGACTATGAAATATAAATATCAAGGAAGTAGTGCAATAAACCAAATTCAGTGATCTCAAACCATTTTTATAGTGTTGTCTTGACCACATTAATAACATTTGAAGAGTTTCTTGTAATCAAAAGATCATCAACATATAGGACCAATATCAACAAAGAATCATCCTACCACAAAAAAGTACACATTATGGTCTGAATGACAATGAGTAAAAATATAAGATAGAAGAAAGGAATCCATTTTTTCATACCAATCCCTAGGAGCTTGTTTTAAGCCATAAAGTATTTAGGAAGCCTACATACTAAGGATGAATCTTGAAAAAATCCTAGTGGTTGTTCCATGTAGATCTCCTCCTCAAAGTCTTCATGGAGAAAATCACTCTTCACATTCATCTAATGCACATCTCATATGTATGTTATGGCAAGATCAAGTGTGAGATGAATAAAATTTATCTTGGCAACTAGAGAAAAGGTCTTTGTGTAGTCAATTCTAGGAACTTGAGAAAAAACTTTGGTAACTAATTGTGTCATACACTTATCAATTGATCCATATTCTAAAAAAATGGCTCAATACAGACACTCACAGCAAACCATCTTCCTTCCCAGAGGAAGTGGAGTAAACTCCCAAGTGTGATTACAAAGTAATTTATCATATTCCTCTTGTATTTCTCTATCCCACCCAGGAGTTTTGGAAGCCTCTCAAAATATCTATGGATTAGAAATAGAGGCAAATGAAGCATATGTTTTTTTTGTGATGATCTAATTGTGTGCACCTTCCATCTTCCAAATCTCCCACCAAAGGGTTTGCACTATCTCAAACATTTCTAACCCAAAGAGGTAGAGAAGTGGATGAGATAAAAGGTGAACAATAATACTCCAAAGTAGATGAGGAAGAAGGAACATTGTCCTCATTATCATTGTCCTCATTGTTAAAAGGAGAAGCCTCTACTGCAAGTATTGGGTGAATGATCAAATTTTTTAGAAGAAGTATTGCTATCATAAATAAATAAGGTAGAAATTTTAATTGAGGAGCCAGAGGAACACTCCTAGAACTTAACACCCTACTCGATGAATAGTATGTGTAATGAGATGAAGAAGTCTATATCCTTTGATATTATTGGGATATCCAACAAAAATGAAATGTCTAGATTGATGATCCATAGCCTTGCAATGTTGCTAAAAAATGTGTGTCATAGTTAAAGATACAAATACTCGAAGGTATTGAACTAAAGGTTTCCTTCCTATCGGGGCCTCTAAGAGATTCATGTCTGTTAAGGCTTTGTGAGGAACCTCATTCTGAATGCAGCATGCACAATTGATTTCTTTAGTGTAGCGCCCCACCAAGGAACCCTTGGACCAAACCCAAATATGTACTAACAAGATGGAATTTTTTTTTGGAAAGATTAAATACATTAAACTTGCATCATGAACTTTAATATCACACAACCAATAGTAAGGTCAAGACATTACGCACACACACACACACACAAAGATAAGGAACATCAAATCATAACATCCAAGGGTCCAATGGAAATTAAAAAATAGAGTCTGAGATAATATCACATATTGAGGTTATACCATAATTGGTCATATATAAAGCATTGCTTAGGGTAAGAGTCAACTAGGAAATACTAGAGATGCAACCCCAAAACATTATGGAATCCACAAAAAGGCTCACAAAATAAATCTAGTGGAGCCATCGAAGTAAGCATAGGCGATGATTGTGATGAACTATAACTAATTGAATGTTTGAAAATGTTAAGTTGATGATCACCAAGTCATAGAAATTTTATGCAAGACATTAAAATCAGTTAATCTATTGTATTGTCATTGATGTCAACTTGACATAATCTATATGGTCACTGACATATTGCTAAATAATTCAAAGAACTGATGAATCAAAGGCTATGCTATCAGTAATGCATATAAGTCAAGTATTTACAAAGTGACTGTATACACTGACGGAGTGCACACCGACGGTCAGAGTAAAACAATGAGATAAAAGTCACAATGTTACTCGATGAGAAAATGCACAACATTACTGATGAGAAAAGTCATAGTGTTGCCTGACGAGCAAAGCACAGTGTAACCTGACAGAAAAAATTACAATGTTGCCCAACGGATGGAGATCCTAAAGACAACTGAAGTCACACTGACAGAACAGTTAGTTATCACCGATGACTAACTGAAGTATTGACCACCAGAACAGAGAGTTAAGAAATGAAAAAATGCTTCGCTGTCAAGAGATAAAAATAGACTTAACTGATACTTATCATTATTTTAATCGACAAGATAAAGCCGGAGATAAGTAAAGGACTTAAAGATGCTTTGTCCAGCTGGCAAGAAGATCTCTACAAGATAAAACTTGATTTTTTCTTTAAATCTAATTGGTGAGAATTGTGGATCACGCCAAGATTAAGAAAACCAAGAAATAGTGAAATCATGTCTATATAAGAGATAATATTATTCATTATGAATAAGGGGAGTGACAAGAGAATAGATGCTGAAGAGATTCTGAAGGAGAAGAAAGTCTTCATTCAGACCTGATCAATCAAGCTAAGGAAAGAGTTAAATTCTACAGACACCGATGAACAGTGATACAACATCACAAAGCAGAACAGTGTGGAGAAAAGGTATTGAATTGATAACATTGATCAGAAAGGTAATGCACTTACAATAGATTTGAAAATCTGTAATTCAAGTTGTATATGTGAACAGATTAATTTACTGTTTCATTTTAACCATTGAAGCATCAAGTCTCCTAACCGAGAAGGACTTAAAAGTCTTTTCTAATTGAGATACATTCCAAGGAGTATCAAAAATTTTGATCATACAAAGTAGCATTGGATATGCCCGATACCTATTGATAGGCCAAGTGAGTGTTTGATCAAGGATGGTAGCATTAGATGCCAAATAATAAGTGAGAAACTATCTATTTAAATCCTCTAACAAGGTTACACCTAATAGTGTGTTTGTAACCTTTAACACGGTTGGTTCTTAACCGAGCTCACTTCAGAAGAGTGAAAATTTGGGGTACCGATCCTAGTGGTTTTTCCCTTAACAAGGTTTCCACGTTAAAAAATCCATGTGTCATGTGTCTATGAGTCATTACTTTATTGTTTTGCATTTCACATAAGTAAATCTAGATTGATTGGTATACACTAGCTATTTACTGTGTTTCGGTGAATAAGAAAGACTACTTATTGGTAAATATACAGTAGAAGGTTTTACAAAGCATTTCGACAAGTAGTAATTTGATATAAGTATTTCAAGGCATTCATCTTATAGGACTAAAAATAACTAGAGGTATAATTATGTGGTCCTAATTTTGAAGGGTTGATTTAAGGATAAATTTTTTAGGCCACTGATTCACCCCCCCCCCCCTCCCA
>MU228519.1:1417556-1429235 GCA_018584345.1 Thuja plicata | reverse complement strand
GGCACAAAAGATTGTGTCATGTAAACTTTGACAACATGATAAAGATAAGCAGAAAGAGAAATGTAAGAGGCTTACCGATGATGATTAAGCCAGACAATATCATGTGCAAAAATTGTCAAAAAGGTAAAATGACAAAGTCTAGTTTCAAAAGAAAAACCCATACATCTGATGTCATTCTAGAATTAGTCCATACTAATCTATGTGGACCCATGAGGACAAAGAGTTACTATGGTGATAGATATTTTATTTTCTTTGTTGATAATTACTCTAGAATGATGACAGTTATGTTTCTAAAAGATAAATCTAAAACATTCAAGATGTTTAAATGGTACAAAGCAATGGTAGTAAAACAAAGTGGTAAGGAATTGAAATTCTCAAGATCAGATAGAGGAGGGGAATTCATCTCAGATTATTTCACTAACTTTTGCAATGAGTATGGAATCAAAAGACAGGTCTCTGCACTGAGAACACCACAACAAAATGGAATTGCTGAAAGAAGGAACAGATCCATTTTTTATTGTGCAAGGACATTGATGATAGAGAAAGGCATCACCCAAATCTTCTAGAGGGAAGCTGTTAGTACTGGTGTTTACACACTAGACAAAGTACAATTGAAGAAAGACACCAAGAAGACACTCTATGAGCTATGGTATGGTTACACACCCAATGTAAGTTAATTCAAAAATTTTGGTAGTCAATTTTATATCTTAAAATATGATAGAAATGGAAATCTTGACTCCAAAAGTGATGAAGGAATCTTTCTAGGGTATTCTACCAAGAGCAAGGCTTATAAATGTCTCAATAAAGCCTCTAACAAAATTGTTGAAAGTGCAAATGTAAAGATAGATGAATTTGCAGAGAAGAATGAAAAAGAAAGCACAAAAGAACCAGGGGACTACAACAGGTTTTTTTACAATGAAGAACCTAACACTCTACCCGAGAAACAGTGTATAGCTCCCGAGCAACAGCTTATTGCACCCGAGCATCAGGCTGCAAATACTGAAAATCAGGATATTGCTCAAGATGATGTACCAAGTGATGGAGATCATAATGAAGGAAAAAATGATGATCAAGATGATAGACAAAGAGTTGAACCTATACTTGCCAGATATGTCAGAAGGAACCATCCACAAAACCAGATCATTGGAGACAAGAAGGCTAGTATGAGAACCAGAAGTAAGTCTCTAAACACAAGATGTCTTATTTGTGATTTTGAGCCAAAATATATCAATGTTGCACTTGATAATGATGAATGGATTTGTGTTATGAATGAGGAAATTGAGAAGATAGAGAAAAAAAGACATGGACACTTGTACCAAGACCAGATGACAAGAATGTAATCGGTGCAAAATGGATATTTAGGAATAAACTGAATGAGAATGGAGAAGTCACCAGAAACAAATCAAGACTAGTATGCAAGGGGTATGCACAAGAAGAAGGGATTGAATATGGAGAAACCTTTGCACTCGTTGCTAGGCTAGAAGGAGTGAGAATATTACTTGCTTATTCTGCATATAAAGGATTCAAGGTATACCAAATGGATGTCAAGTCTCCATTCCTAAATGGAATACTTGAGGAAGAGGTATACATTGAGCAACCAGAAGGGTTTATTGATCCAGACAAGAGGAATATGGTATGTAGACTACACAAAGCCTTGTATGGATTGAAACAAGCACCCCGAGCCTGGTATGAAAGACTTCATTCCTATCTTATAAGTATTAGATTTGTAAGAACTAGTAAAAACAGTAATATTTATTTGAAGGAAGATACTGATGCTAACATTTTGATTGCTGAAATATTTGTTGATGACATCATATTTGGAGGCAATGATATGCTATGAAAATCATTTGCAGATGAAATGAGCAAAGAGTTTGAGATGTCTATGTTTGGAAAGATCAAGTTCTTTCTTGGTCTACAGATCATGCAACAAGATGAAGGCATTTTCATTACACAATCCAAATACATCAAGGAAGTGCTAAAAATATTCAAAATGGAAGACTCCAAGCTAGTTGGAACATCGATGGCAATTGGATGTAAGATAAAAAAGGAGGACAAGTCATCAGAGGTAAATCAGACTTTGTACAGATCAATGATTGGTAAACTAATGTATATTGTACATATTTGACCAGATATTGCACATGCAGTAGGAATAGTTGCAAGATTTTCTGCTAATCCCAGAGAATCACATATTATTGTTGTGAAAAGAATCCTAAGATATCTGAAGAATACTGAGGAATATGGCTTATGGTATAGAAGAGAAGGCAAATTTGAAATTAAGGTCTTTACTGATGCTGATTGGGGTGGAAAAATTGATGACCGAAAGAGAACAACTGGAGGAGCATTGTTTATCAGTGACAGACTTGTCACATGGATCAACAAGAAGCAAGGATGCATCTCTCAGTCTACTGTAGAAGCATAGTATGTTGCTACTACTGCAAACTTCTCAAATATTGCATGGATCAAACAATTACTGGAAGGTATGCATATGAAAATTCTTGAACCAATAATTATCTATTGTGACAATACCAGTGCAATAAACATTTCCAAGAATCCAGTCATGCATGATAAGACAAAGCATATTGCTATCAAGTATCATTATTTGAGAGAAAAAGTTCAAGCAAAGGAGGTGATACTTGAGCATGTGAAATCAAAAGAACAATTAGCTGATATATTCGCCAAGTCACTACCCAAGGATGCATTTGAGTACTTGAGAAAGAGACTAGAGGTCAGACCCTTGTCTACTGGTCAGTAAGATGAATAGAAGGCTGCATCAACCTACATATTTTCATAATATCATTCATGTTGATGCAAGAAAAGAGATGGACTTCAAAGATAAATCTATACATAGAAAGGTATTTATCTACTCCGAGCACTATAGTTGTTATATTGTTGATGGATTGGGAAATTCAAGGAGTATATTATGGATAGAGAGGATTGTTTGGCACTATTATCAAATATTTGTTTGGCATTTCTGTCAAAGGGAGAGATTATATCCACTATCACATTAAGGAGAGATTATATCCATCACATTATCCAAAGGGAGAGACGTAACCAGAAAGGGAGAGTATATACAAAGGGAGAGAATTGCTGACAAGAGACATCAAAGAAAAGAACAACCAAAGGGAGAGAGTTTGACACATGAGAAGAACACATCACATCAGAGGAAGAAAGATTCTACATCTATCCAGTGAAGGGATTGAAGACAGAAAGAGAGATGCAAGAATCAAATCTAAGCTATATGAGCTTACCGAGGACCAAATATTTGTATCGGTTATAGTACATAAGATTGGTATTTTGATGAACTTAAATTGTTATATTTCATATTGTATTAGTGATAATATAGTGTGATAATGTAGTGTGTTTCCATCAATGCCAAAGGGAGAGATTGATGAACTATAACTGATTGAATGTTTGAAAATGTTAAGTTGATGATCACCAAGTCATAGAAAGTTTATGCAAGACATTAAAATCAATTAATGTATTTTATTGTCATTGATGTAAACTTGATATAATCTGTATGGTCATGGAAATATTTCTAAAGAATTCAAAGAACTGATGAATCAAATGCTATGCTATCAGTAATGCATATAAGTCAAGTATTCACAAAGTGACTATATACACCGACAGAGTGCACACTGACGGTCAGAGTAAATCAACAAGAGAAAATCCACAATGTTACCCAACGAGCAAATGCACAACATTACCAATGATAAAATTCATAGTGTTTCCTGACGAGCAAAGCACAGTGTAACTCGATAGACATAATTATAATGTTGCCTGAAGGACAGAGATTTCAAAGACAACTGAAGTCACATCGACGGAACAATCAATTATCACCGATGACTAACTGAAGTATTGACTGACAAAATAGAGAGTTTAGAAATGAAAAAATGCTTGGCTTTCAAGAGCTAAAAATAGACTTAACTGACACTTATCATTATTTTAATTGACAAGATAAAGTCAGAGATAAGTAAAGGATTTAAAGCTTGTTTGTCCAGTTGGCAAGAAGATCTCTACGAGGTAAAACTTGAGTTTTCCTTTAAATCTAATTGGCAAGAATTGTGTATCATGCCAAGATCAAGAAAGCCAAGAAATGGTGAAATCATGTCTATATAAGAGACAAGCTTATTCATTATGAATAAGGGGAGTGAAAAGAGAATAGATGTTGAAGAGATTCTGAAGGAGAAGAAAGTCTTCATTCATACCTGATCAATCAAGCTAAGGAAAGAGCTAAATTCTGCAGACACCGACGAACAATGATATAACATCATAGAGAAGAACAGTGTGGAGCAAAGGTATTGAATTGATAACATTGATTAGAAAGGTAATGCACTTACAATAGATCTAAAAATCTACAATTTAAGTTGTATATGTGAATAGATCAATTTAATGTTTCAGTTTAACCATTGAAGCATCAAGTCTCCTAACCAAGCAGGACTTAAAATTCTTTTCTAATTGAGATACATCCCAAGGAGTATCAAAAATTTTGATCATACAAAGTAGCATTGGATATGCCCGATACCTATTGACAGGCCAAGTGAGTGTTTGATCAAGGATGGTAGCATTAGATGCTAGATACTAAGTGAAAAACTATATATTTAAATCCTCTAACAAGGTCACACCTAACAATGTGTTTGTAACCTTTAACAAGGTTGGCTCTTAACCAAGCTCACTTCATAAGAGTGAAAATTTGGGGTACCAGTCCTAGTGGGTTTTCCCTTAACAAGGTTTCCACGCTAAAAATCCATATGTCATGTGTCTAAGAGTCATTACTTTTTTTTTTTTCATTTCACATAAGTAAATCTGGATTGATCAGTATACACTAGTTATTTACTGTGTTTCGGTGAATAAGAAAGACTGCTTATCGGTAAACATACAGTAGAAGGTTTTACAAAGCATTTCGACAAGTAGTAATTTGATATAAGTATTTCAAGGCATTCATCTTACAAAACTAAAACTAACTAGAGGTATAATTATGTGGTACTAAGTTTGAAGGGTTGATTTAAAGATTAATTTTTGAGGCCACTGATTCAGCCCCCTCTCAGTTATTACTAACAGATTGGTGCAAATGCAAATCCCCAACACACAAGCGTCAATTGCTAATAAATTCCTTGGAAAGACTGAGAAATATCAATCTAGATAGGTGGAGGCATCAATTGAAAGAAAAGGTGTTGAAAATCTTAAACACCAATTTAGAGATGATAAATAGCTTCAACGCTTAGGGAACATAAGGTCTAAAACATTCTATTTCCAGGAACAAAATGTTTAAAATGTTTTATTCCACCCAATCATGGTCCAAATCAAGACCATGGGTCTTGAGTAATGAGTGGATGTGGGATTTCAAGGCATAACTAGATCCAAGGTTGGGAGAGAAAAAAAAGGCCACAAATAGTGATATAGGGCCTCAATGATGAAATGAATTTTTTAATTGGAGGGAAAATAGAGGATCATGCTTAGAAATAAGGTCTAACCTCGATTTTACACAAGATTGAAGGGAGAAAAGACCCAAATTTAAATTTAGGTGTCCATTAAGTTCTATATGAGGTTCAAGCATAGAAAATACACTAAGGTGAGGGAAAAATAATCCTTAAATTTTACACTTATTTAGGTGCTTACAATCTAGGATGGTAGACAAAATAAACACCAAATTCCAAATTTCTTCCACAAATATTTGAAATGCATCCATAAAAAACATAATTCAACCTCTAAGATCATTTTAAAATAATTAAAGATGGATTCAAACCAAGATTTAGATATAAAAATCAACCTAACTTTCTAAAGCCAAAAAAACCCTCCAAATGCTTGGAAAATGATGCACACTCTACAAAAAAAGATAAGATTTGGAGACCAAGTAGAGTTTGACACAAGGAATCAAATGGAATAGTGCCCAAAAAATTCCAATCCCTAAAAATTTCCCACAAGATCAAATTAAAATTTCATATGTATTCTTGAAGAGAAAATTCCCAAATTCTCATAAAAGCAAGTTATTAAAATGAAGTTAGAATTGTGATATTGCTTTCAAGATTCAACTATGGAGTTATTTGAGTCAAAATAATTGACCCATGTTTCATGAGTAGTTGTTCAAAAGAACCCATCTCTCATGATCATGAATGAAACACAAAACACTTATTGCATCTAGGTGATTCTCACAGAGGTGAAGCATCAGGACTTCCCGAGAGGTCACCCGTCCCAGTTTACTCCTTCTCAAGAACACTTAATCACGTAGTTTCCTCCAAGGTTAAACCCACATTTCATGCAACCCCATTTGAAAAACCTTCAGCAAGTGTTGTGCCTTATGAACCATTCATTATAAAATCCCCTTAAGCTCATCAATTGATAGGTAGGAGATATTTTCCATAGCAAGGCAACTTATGATATTGCTACCTGGACTCAACTATGTAGTTTTTTGAGTCAAACTCATTGAATCATGTTTCATGAGTAGGGGTTCAAAAGAACCCATCTCTCATGAGAATGAATGGAACACTTATCACTCATTGCATCTAGGTGATGCTCATAGAGGTGAAGCACTAGGACTTCTCAGGAGGTCACCCATCCCAGTACCACTTTAGCTCAAGTGCACTTAACTATGAAGTTTCCTCCAAGGTTAAATCCACTTTTCTTGCAACCCCATTTGCAAAAAATTCAGCAAGTGTTGTGCCTTTTGAACCATTCATTATAAAATCCCCTTAAGCTGACTTGCTTTTATAATGAATGGTTTATAAGGCACAACACTTTCTCAAGGTTTTGCAAAATGGGGTTGCAAGAAAAGTGGGTTTAACCTTGGAGGAAACTCCCTGGTTAAGCACACTTGAGTTAGAGTAGTACTGGGATGGGTGACCTCTTGGGAAGTCGTATTGATTCACCTCTATGAGAATCACCTAGATGCAATGAGTGCTAAGTATTCCATTCAATATCAAGAGAGATGGGTTCTTGTGAACCACTACTCATGAAAGATGGGTCAATGAGTTTGACTAAAAAACTACATAGTTGAATACTGATAGAAATATCACAATTTGACTTGCTGTGAAAAATATCTCTTACGTATCAATTGATGAGCTTAAAGGGATTTTATAATTAATGGTTCATAAGACACAACACTTGCTAAAGGTTTTGCAAATGGGGTTGCAAGAAAAGTGGGTTTAACATTGGAGGAAACTCTGCGGTTAAGCACACTTGAGCTAGAGTAGTACTAGGATGGGTGACCTCCCAGGAAGTCCCAATGATTCACCTCTCTGAGAATCACCTAGATGTAATGAGTGCTAAGTGTTCCATTCATTCTCATGAGAGATCGGTTCTTGTGAACCACTACTCATGAAACATGGGTCAATGAGTTTTACTTAAAAAACTACATAGTTGAATTCCTATAGCAATATAGCAACTTGACTTGTATTGGAAAATATCTCCTATGTATGAATGAAGTGAGAAGTCACTTTTTACCCCATGCCCAAAATAAATTAAACTTGAAATAAAATATAAAACCTCAATAATAATAATATTTCATCAACAATCAAATAAATAAAAGCTACCCAATTAAAATTTTAAAGTCACAATATAACAAAATTCTCTCAAAAACTAGTTAGTGACAACAATAATGCTAAACTCGTAAAATAGCTACACTGAGTGACGTGGAAAAATGAAAAATGGGAAACACTTATGATAAAACATCTAAACACACCAAATCTTGCATCCAAATCATGCATACCAACATAGCCGAATGTTTCCTCAATACAACCGGCAGGTGTATAAGCATATCAGGGAAAAATGTCATCCAAAAGTCAGAACAACAATTATGGTTGAGTAGAATTTGGCCACATGAATACCTCCATATTTAACCACTATTGGGGTTATATTTTTTAATATGGACATGCTCAAACATGTCAATTTAGGTGAAGTCGATGCTCGATACCTGTCCATGTTAGTACAATAGCCAAAGCACATATGCATATATAAAATCAAGCAACAAAAGGGATCAATGCATCATGTGGACCTCACAAATGAGTAACTAAGACTTCGTCCCTCTTCGTACAAACACATCAGACAATATACATGAGAAAATTAATATAAGCATAACAATAAATGAACATTATAAACTCATAGCATAAAAGTAAACATCATCATATTTCATAGAAAACACATACACTAATAACTTAACATAAATATGTCCATCATATTATTTAATTATAATATCATCAATCTATAACTACAACCATATCATTAATCCCATGAAACATAATGCACACAAAGTTAATGAAGCATCAATATAATATAGAAGATAGCACACCAGGTCATAATAATGTAAGACCATATTGTCTGGAAATAAAAACATCATTATTAAGATATGAATATATCTAGTCATAATCATACAACATCATGATATCTACTAGAATACACATCATGCATATATTATCACTACTTAATCACATGAATAATCAACTAATCACATTTTCAATAATATCATAAGGACAAAATAATATAGCAGTAACCGAAAGTATCACACAATCACATCAGGAGTTTAGCTTAGGTGAAAAGAGAAAGAACATGACAAGATGTGACATGATATTCACTACATCCTCCCACCCAAGGAATGGGATTAATCCTAGAATCCTAAAAAAAAATATGGGTATGATTCTCTAAATAGTGTAACATACTCTCAAGTAGTGGAGGCCTCATCATTTGGGTCCCACTGGACCCTTACCTGCTCTGTGTCCTGACTCTTAAGAGTAAACCTCCGATGTTGAATGATGCAAATGGGATCCAAAGAAATTTATTCATCCTCAACCTAAAAGGAACCCCACTTAAGAACATGGGTCAATTTAGGAATATACTACCTAAGATCAAAAGTATGAAATACATTATGGATGCAGGATAGGCTGGGTGGAAAAGAAAAGCGGTTAGCAACTAGACCAATCCTCTCCAAGATCTCAAATGGTCCTAAAAATTATGGTTCCATATTAGATCCTTTCCTATAATGGATAGGGATCTTCTGCAGTTGCACTCTCAAAAATACCTGGTCATAAACTGAAAAGTAGCAGTCCACTCTATGAGCATTGACATATACTTATTTTGTCGATACTGTATCGCTGCAAGGTGATCTTGAATCTAGATAACCTACCACATCATATCATGAAAAATCTCATGACCCAATACAATACAATCCTCTAAGCGATCCCAACTCAAAGGAGTACGACATGGAATCCCATACAATGTCTAGAATGGTGACATACCCAAAGAACTATGGTACCCATTACTATATGAAAACTCTACCAAGTACAAGTAGTCCTCCCAATGAGTCTATTGATTTATAAAATACACATGTAGCATATCATTTAGCACCTGATTAACCCTCTCTCTCTCTATCCATCTATCTCTGGGTGTAGGCATAACTAAAGTTGAGTTGTGTGCCCAACGGATGCTGGAGTGATGTCCATAGTGTTGAACTGAACATTGGGTCTCTATCAACGATGATCTTTTGAGGAATACCATACAATTTAACCTCATCCTCCATGAAAACTAGAGCTATAGTTGATGCAGCATATGTCGATCTCATAGGGGAAAAGTGGGCTACTTTGGAAAACTTTTCCATTATAACCATAATAGCATTGTGACAGTGTGATGATATGGGCAATCTAAAAATGAAATCAATGGACATTGCATCCCATTTCCACTCAAGGATCACATGTGAATGAAAAATACTTACGAGATGGTGATGCTCAGCCTTAACTATCTAACACTCTAGGAATCTGGCTACAAAATTTGTGATATCTTGCCTCATACTGTCCCAAAAATACAAATTTCTAAGGTCGGCGTATATCTTGTTGACAACAAGATATACTAAGAAAGGTGTACGATGTGCCTCTGAAAATATCAAAGCATGTAAATCACCTACTGAAGGTACATAAAGATGACCTTGATGACACAAAATTCCACCTGAGTCCAAGGAATAACACAAAAATTGGCCCTCTAGCATCTTTCTCGATCTTGAATCTTCTCTCACCTCCTTGTACTGCGGGTCACCAGGAAGGGCCTCAAGGACATGACCATGTAATTCCACACCAAGACTCAAAGATGAAACTTCATGTCTCCTCCTACTTAGGGAATTTACAAAAACACTCTCCTTCTCTTTGATATAATGAATATCAAAATTATACTCACATAAGAACTCCATCCAACGGTGTTGACAAGCATTCAAGTTTTATTGAGTGAATATATACTATAAACTATGATGTTCATTATGAAAATAAAATTGATGACCCAACAAGAAATGTCTCCAAAGTGTAAGCACATGCACTACAATTGCCAACTCCAAATCATGAGTGGGGTATTTTAGTGCATGATCCTTGATCTTACAGGGCTCATAAGATACAATATGTCCCTCCTACATAACAACAGCTCCAATACCCTCTAAATATGCATCTATGGACACCACAAAATTGCCATAGGGGTACAAAACTATGAGGATAGGAATACTGGTCAACTGCTCCTTAAGAGCCTAAAATGATGACTCACACTGCTATGACCATACAAACTTCTTCCCTTTCCTTTGAAGAGAAGTAATGGGGTGTGTTATCCTAGAAAAATACTTCATGAATTAATGGTAGTATCCTGCCAAACCAATGAAACTACAAACCTATACCATGTTGGTTGGCATGGTCCACTCTAGAATACCCTGCATCTTAGAGGGATCTATTGCAATGCCCTCTCATTATTTAACATGCCTCAAATATCTCACCTCTATTTTAATAAATTCACACTTTGCCAAATTGGCATATAACTGATTATCTCAAAGACACTGCAATAACTGCCACAAATGACTGTCATGCTCCTCCATGGAACTATACTATACTAAAATATCATCAAGGAACACCAATACAAATTGGTCCAAATATTTTCAGAAGACACCATTCATCAAACTCATAAATAACGAAGGAGCATTGGTTAACACAAATTGGAAAACCATGAACTCATAGTACCCATATCATGTATAGAAGGTTGTATGATGGATATCAACCTCATGAATACATTGTTGGAAATATATTCAATCTAGGTGACTGAGAGGGTGGGGGGGGGGCTGAATCAGGAACCAATAAAACTTATTCTCTTTTATCCTTTATTAGATTGGCTAATCTAATTGCATGCATGGAACATAAAATAAATAAACATCCATAACACTTGACACAATATTTGGTTACCTAGAAACCTTCCAAATAGAAAGTAAAACTAGGGTGGGGATGGTACTACAAGATTTAGTATTGCAGTAATAAATTTGGCCAGTTAAGGCTTACAATTGACCACTTCTGATGGCTTGCCCTATTAGGAGCAATAAGGACTATTAGGTCCACCTTGTGAAAGGATTTATACAATACAATAAAGTATGCACTCTGTTAGGAGATTTGATAAGGACTGTTAAGTCCACCCTGTTAAAGGATTTTACTGATACACTTATTAGGATGAACCAGTGAATGATCTGCTATGCAACTCTGATTTGTTGAATAAGATCCTTTGATATAATACTGATCACCTAAATGTGATAGACGAGTCTTTTTTGTTCCTTTATACTATTGTATCCTTCTAATCAATCTGCCACTTCATATTCACATATCCATACTCTTAATTCTTCTATTGCTACTTCTCTCAATTTGGATAAACAAAGTACCTTATATATATATATATATATATATA
>MU228519.1:1395128-1417487 GCA_018584345.1 Thuja plicata | reverse complement strand
CGAGTGATATACTGACACTCAGGCAACACAGTGAATTGGTAACTTTGGCACTCGGTTAACACTGGGTGCTCAAGTCACATTGATCACTCAGAGATGGTAACTCGAGTAACACTAGTGACTCAAGTGATACTATTCTGAACTAACTTCTTGGTCGACACTACAACTTCTTGGGTTACACTTTAAGCTAATGGCTCGGTCAACACTATAATAATATAAATGACTAAGTGTTTTGGCACTAATTGACAACATGTCTTTCCATAAGTTCAACAATCTCCCCCTTTGAAATTAGTGACAAAAACACTTATCATATCCAAAAAATCTGATCAAAATTCTAAGTCAAAACTCCCCCTTACCATGTGCATGGGTACTTGCTTGGTTTTGACTACTGCTCCGCGACTCTGTTACAACTAACTCTATTTTTTATTTTTAAAAACTATTTTTGTAACTCTTATATATATATATATATATATATATATATATATATATATATCTTCTTCTTTGTACATGTATTTCCTCATATATATACAAATTCTATCTTTCCCCCTTGTATACAATTTCTAACTTTCCCCCTTGTTTTTGACACAAATGCCAAAAAGTATATCTACAAGCTAATTCCAAAATAGGAAAGGAAATCACAATGTACCTTCAAAATTTGAGACAAAGTCTTATCCCAATTGTCTTGCAATACCTTCAGGATGTGCAACTCAATCTAAATTTTTGCAAACAACTCCATCATAAGTTCTACAACTAAAAATTTGTTATCATGGATGACTGTCTTTGCATGAGAAATATGTGTTTGCATCAAATCCATATGAGGAAGGAGTTGGCTCTGTATAGATATTACAAATTCCCTTGTTCTTGGTTCTTCCCTTAGTAGCTCTATCTATAGATCAGTTAGATACTTGATCTTTACAAAATGTGTTGACCTCAAACTTGGATTAAGTGCCAACTAGTTTGCACTTGCCTTCAAATCAGTGCCAATCTTTATCAGCTTGTCTTTTATTTCCATGGTAAAGTTGGAAGTGTCTCTCAACTTTACAAATAATGCCACAACATTATTCACAGTGGTTTCTAGAGAGCTAATGATAGTTGTTAGCTTTACTTGATCTATTGCAATCTTTTCTGCAACATTCTCTAGAACCTTATTTTCAAATTTTCTTTCTGCCTTTTGCAGTAATTTCTCCGGTCCACTAAGATCATAATTAAACTTGTGGACTATGTCAACAAGTTGGTCCATTATAGATTCTTCCTCATTGACTTCAATCTCTAGTGAATCCAGGAAAATACCTTTGATGTCCTATAGAACTCTGTTTCTTTTCTTCTCTACTCGGAGCTTCTATTGTTTTTCTCTTTTCTTCCATATCTCCCCAAGGATGTCCATCTTCTCGGCTATCAGGTTGGAAAGATCCCAATTTGGAATCACAATATCTTCCTCAAGGTCAAAATCATCAGTTATTATTTCCTTTTCTTTGCCTTTGACCTTGGGATTGGGTGAAGGAATGATTTCCTTACCTTTTCCAACCTCATCCTTGTCCTCAGTGTTTAGTTTGAGTAATTCATTAACTTTTAATGCACCAACTATAGAATCAGTTCTAATTGTAAAAACATTCACAGTTTCCTTCTGTGACTTGGTCTGGCTTGGCCCAGTAGTAGGTAGAGCCTGATGATCTGTTCCTGCTAGTCCTAATGTAGGCTCTGTGAATTTTCCTTTGCTCAGAGATAAGATTTTCTGAATAGGTGATTGGGGCAGAGATGCCATCACTTCTATTGCTATCTTCTCTGCATTAGATTCTTCAATGGTCTGACCCTCAGGTAACTCTTCATCTATATCCTGTAAATGAGGGTCTATACTCTATTCCTCTATCTTATCATCTCCCTTTTCAACAAAAAATGTCTTCCATATCTTTGTTGCGGACTGCACAACATCCTCTATTTTCTCGCTCAAGATTTGAAAAGTCCTAAACCTTGGAGTGTGATTACTCGCATACTTAGTGATAACATCTTTTACCTCTTTATCAGTCATAGCATGCATGACTTGCTTCAAGGTTTGCTTTTTGGTGTCCTTTTCAATCTGAAATACATTGTTCCAGTGAATGGTGATTTCCTTGAGAAGGTCTTCAGTCATATGGCTTTTGAATTCAGATGGATCATACTTCCATCTTTCCATTTTCTCTACTAATGCATCCTCAATCATCTTTTGCTCATCTTTGGTTCTGGAAGGATACTCCAATGATTTGAGAGATCCCATACCACTACCTCCTTTTAATTCTTAAATCTTCTACTCAAAGGTAGGTGGGGGCTTCTTGAATGTGACTGTATCTTCTTCTTCATCTTCTTTAGGCATTGTCAATTTTCTTCTGGATCTGCTAGGTTTTCTTGTAGTGAAGACAAGGATAGAGATCTTTGGTGTTTTCTTGGGGGCTAGCCTCTTTCTCTTAGGAAGCTCTTCTTCTACCTCTTCCTATTCTTTCTTAGGTACATCTTCTTCTATCTTTACGTCATCCTCTTTAATTTCAGTGATTGAAGGAGGAGAGTTTGATGGCTTTCCATAATTCTTTCCAAACTTCTCAATTCTCTTTCTTCCTCTCTTCAAGATTTTAGGAATCTCAATCTCCAATGATATTATGCCCTTATCTTCTTCATAAGTACCAAAATATGGTTCTTTAGGATCAACAAGTTCATTTATAAGAGCTTCAATAATGTCTCTTGTCTCATCAATGCTAACCTCATATGCAAGAGGTTTCACCCATGCAACCCTAGGCTTGACTGCTTGAATGTGTACTTTGTCACATTCAACTAGGAAGCAAATATCATCCTTATATTCCTCTACCAATTGTTTTGGAATCCTGTATCTATTCTACATTTTCTCTCTGAAAATTTCAAAGTAAGCATCCATGATGCTTTCAAAATTATCTCCCAATTCTATTATAAATTCATTTCTCTGATAGACTATGGGTCTGTTCTTTTTCCATACAACTGTGCCTTTTGAAGGGAAAAACTTCTGAACATAAAAGAATATGAAGACCAAGAGTGAACCAAACTTACATGGATTGGTCTTGGATGCCCGGATGCTCTCCGTGTTTTTTCTCAGTTACATGAGATACAACTTGGCAAGGTCAAATGACAGATTGTTCTTGACCACTTTGTATGCCAAGTCCACAACCTCACATGGTACAATTTTTGGTTAGCTAGATCTATATATCTTGTGCAAAATCACATGAATTCCAAACTTTAGTTCCATGTCAGTGAATCCATTCAACTTCATACCTCTTTCATCCCAATTGGCAAGAGTCTTCTTGGATAGGTCATCTTGAGGTAGGGTTTTGGTAGCTTTAGGTTTGTCAAGCATTGGGTACCCTGTCACTTGGTGTACCATCAGCTTAGTGGTCTTCACTAGTTGCTCCAACCAGATATGCATGTCATGAACACGTCTCAGAACAAACCTAATCCACTTTATTTGAAAGTTCTTTGACATATGAAAAATGTGGGTTAAACCCTTGCCTTTGAGGTGCTTGTGTTCTGGCTTCAGATTCCCATCCACACAAAGTGTCTCATATGATTTGTTCAGCTCCAATGTGCCTAGTTGTTGAATGTTGCAATGATAGAAACTTTGAATGTCGTGAATCAATAGTACCTTAGGAGGAATTCGGGAATGTGCTCCCATTGGATCTATCTCCTCTGTAATCACTGGATGAAGTTTAAACTTTGGTAGTTTACAGACAACATTCCTTACTAACATCTCAGATCCCTTCTTAACCTTATTGCTAGACAAAGATTCCATAATGCTCGGAGGATTGATGAAACTTCACTGCAAGTAAAACTTTCAAACACAAATTCACTCTAAGATCACTATTAGCTCTTAATCACTTTGTAAATTGTAAACAATAACCCTTTGATTTCACCATTTATGAGAAATTTCATCATAAAGTTTTCATTAAATGCTCTGTACATAGTAGCTGTCACATCTCGGGTAGTTCTTCCAGACTTACTCGGAAGCTTGGCGAAAACTAATCTTTGCATCGTTGAAACCATACAACCCGACTTAACTCGGTTAGGCCTGAGTAACTTGGTTGAAACTAAGATCTTGACGAGTAGTTAGAACCATAATGTGTCCTAGTGCATCAATATGTAGATTTGGACTTGCTAGTATATATGGAACTGATGTATGATGGCTTGTATGCACAGTTCCAGTTGTTTCCTTGCATATTTATTTGGAGATGGTGGATCCACCCAATTCACTATTTTGGGTTCCATTTGAGCCTTCATTGTTTTGGTCTGAATTATCAGGAGACTTCCTTACCCACTACTGACTCATCTAAGTTCTAATTTCATAAAAAATTTCTTTGCCTTTCTCAAAACCTGTATCCACTTTTTCTTTGTTCATACAATTCTTGCTTAGATGACCAAGTTGTTTACACACATAACATCTCTTAGTAGGATTCCTTTTTTCTGAGACAAGTCTTTGCACAAATTGCACCATTGTGTCCATATTCACCACAATGACAACATATTCTCCATGTGTTGTAATCCTAACGAAAAATTTCTTTAGCTAGTTGTTCAACAAGGTTCCATTTCTTAGTTCTGCACTTGGAGGACTTATGACCTTATTTGTTACAGTTGAAACATTTTCATTTAAACTTAGGTTTCTCAGTGCATTCACTTTCCCTATGTCCATGTTTTTTGCATCTATAGAATTTTTTGTTAAACTTTGACTTCCCATTTCTCCAACACTTATTTGATGTATGCCCTAAATTACTAGAATGATTACATGTAGGTGTTAGAATAGTCCCAAAGGATAACTGAGAGGGGGGGGGGGGGGGAATTAGTTNGGGGGGGGGGGGGTGAATTAGTTATCAACTAATTTAATTCTTTCCTATTATTAACTCCAGAATATAATAAAGTAAATGCACATTCAGATAACACAATAGATAACACCACAATTTGGTTATGGGGAAACCAAATGGTAAAAATCCCAGTGGGAATTAACACCCACAATGAACTATACTTGTTTATAATAATCTCTGTTAGAAGATCTTGCAACCCTGTTAGGAGTTGTTCTTTACAATTCAATAAGTATAGTGACCTGGTTAAGGGTCTGACCCTATTAGGAGTCTTTTACAAATAACCTTGTTAAGGGTGAGGACTCACTATCCAAAAGCTCACTGCTTCAATGGTGAAGGATACAACCTTCTGTAGAATAGATATGCACTATATCTCATGATGAACTCTAGAGTAGACCTGTTATCTTGATCAGTTCCAATGTATTGTAATCTTTCACTTCTTCACATAGATCCTTGATGAATGAAATGCTACTGATATTCTGCTTTGTACTTTTTCTGTCTCATATTCTCTCATTCACACTTAACATTCCATAAATGAACTACTATAAGTGTCTTCCTCAAAGTATGAGATCATGGGACCTGTTAGGTAAATCTTCATAACATCCTTGTCATCTTAACTAACCACACAAGCATAATTACAACCGTGCAATATAAACTTAATAGACACGATGCTTCAAAAAGTCAGCCTCACCAAATTAACTCTAACATTGCAATCTTATTGAAACACGTTTGGTGCCTTTAGATAACTATCTTCAACTCATAATTAAGCTTGAATATACACATGCATATCCTGAAGATAGGCACAATTCAAGAACCAATGCAATATGTTGGCTCTGTACAGACAACCTCCATAAACTGTAACTGTCGTTTAACAGAATTACACAACACAACTAAAACTTCATATCTGAGTCCGCGTGTATGAACAAAACATAAACAACATGTCTACAACATGAATATAACCACACAAGCCTTGATAAAATCATTCTAATAAGTTCATATAGAACACTTTTGTATATTATATGTTGTCATCAATGACAAACATACAATCAACTAGCTGCCATAAGTAAATCTCCAACAGTAGGTTTCTTGTTCTTTTGAGCACCTTGCTGTGAGGATTCACCCTGTTCAGTATAACCTAATCTAGTCTATCCATGATGTCTAAATTGATTTTTCTCTATCAACTGATTCATGCTTACTTGTGAATTCATCATACTCTCATTAGTTTGCTTTTCAGTGTTGAGATCATTTTGCAATCTTTCATTTTCAGTCCTTAGATTGATAACTTCTTGATTTTCACTATTGAGTTGATTTATCATATCAGCTTGCTGAAGTGACAAATGATGGATTTCTTTTTATTTTTCCTCTAATCTTGTACTTAGCAATATTTTATCTTCTTTTTCCATTTCTCTATCATTTTATGCTTGGTTCTTTTGTTCCATGACTTCACATATTCTGACTGAATGAATTTCTTCTTCTCTCTTTAACTTTTTGAATCCTTCATGTAAATTGAGATTCTTTACAATTAGGTCTTCAATGGCTGCATCAACTTCTTCAAAACTTATTTCTTTGCATAAATCTTCATTTCTTTCTTCTATGTAACTTTTATCATTCATCTGCATTGCTATATCTTTTCTTCTTTTCAGGGAATGAGAGAGCTGCTCCTTGAGTTTTCTGATTTGATCCATGGCCACTTGTAGATATATCTTTTCATTTTCAATAGATTTCTCCAATTTGTATATTTCCATTGCCTCTGATCTTTTCTCAAGCTGTTAAACTTATGATAAGAGAGCCTTCAACTCTGATACCAATTGTTGGAAATATATTAAGGCTAAGTGACTACGAGGGGGGGGGGGTGAATCAGGAACTAATAAAACTTATTCTCTTTTATCGTTTATTAGATTGGATAATCTACTTGCATGCATGGAACATAAAAGCAATAAACATCCATAACACTTGACACAATATTTGGTTACCCAGAAACCTTCCAAATAGAAAGTAAAACTGGGGTGGGGATGGTACCCATAAGATTTAGTAATGCAGTAATAAATTTGGCCGGTTGAGGCTTACAATTGACCACTTATGATGGCCTACCCTATTAGGAGCAATAAGGACTGTTAGGTCCACCTTGTGAAAGGATTTATACAAAACAATAAAGTATGCACTCTGTTAGGACATTTGATAAGGACCGTTAAGTCCACCCTGTTAAAGGATTCTGCTGATACACCTGTTAGGATGAACAAGTGAATGATATGCTATGCAACTATGATTCTCTAAATAAGATCCTTTTATATAATACTAATCACCTGAATGTGATAGATGAGATTTTGCTATTCCTTTATACTTCTATAGCCTTCTAATCAATCTGCCACTTCATATTCACATATACATACTCTTACTTCTATTGCTACTTCTCTCAATTTGGATAAATAAAGTACCTTATATATATATATATCTAAATCAATTACCTTCATAAGTAGACTACTTAACATATTTAATTAGTATCAAACAATATGAACTAAGTTGGCCCAATGCTGATACTCAGGTCCAGTAATCCACTCAGGTGATATAATGACACTCGGGCGACACACTGAATTGGCAACTCTGACACTCAATTAACACTGGGTGCTCGGGTCACATTGATCACTCGAAGATAGTATCTTGGGTAACACTGGTGACTCAGGTGATTTTGTTATGGAATAACTACTCGGTCGACACTGAAACTACTCGGGTTACACTTTAAGCTGCTGGCTCGGTCAACACTGTAATCATAAAAATGACTAAGTGTTTTGGCACTAATTGACAACATGTCTTGCCATAAGGTCAACATATATAGTTGATGGTATCTCGACTTGAGATTAATTCTAGAAAACACTCTGACACCCTTCATCTGGTCAAATATGTCATATATCCTCAATAATGGGTATTTATTCTTCATTGTCACCTTATTCAACTATCAGTAATCAATACACAACCAAAGTGATCCATCCTTCTTCAAAAATATATCTAGTGCTCTCCAAGGTGAAACACTAGGGAGAATATGTCCCTTTTGTCAACAAATCCTCCAACTGCAATATAAGCTCACTCAATTCCTAGGTGCTCATGCAGGAAGGTGCTCAAGATATATGCTTCACTTCCAGGATGAGCTCTATACAAAAGTCAATGTCATGCTTAGGCAACATGCCTGGAATCTTATTGGGGAAAAAATTTGCATACTCACAAAGAAGTGGGTGATCATTGAGAGATGTTCCCTAACTCTCACCCTCCTCCAAATATCTAACAGATAATGCAAATAACTAACATCCCTACCTCATACACCACCTTAATTGAATTACTGAGATCATGTGAAGGGAGATGGATCTTTGAACCCCAACAAGCTCTATGCTCCTTCCTGAGTCATCTAAACACTTAATCATCTTTCACTGACAATAAATGCAATCCTAGTGAGAGGATAGCCAGTGCGTACCCAATATAATGCCATATGATCCCAAAGGTAGGAGGAGAAGACAAAAAAATGGTGAAAAAAGTCTGCAAATCCAACTCACAACTAATCACTATGGAATCCACCATCACCTTAGAACTAGTGGTTAACTCTATCTACCACCTATCCACTTGTCTCTCTGCCACTATCCCACACTGTTCCATGATAGAGGGGGATATGAAGGAATCATATGCACTAAAATCAAATAAAATAGAGATAGTGTTCCCACACAAAACACCTATAGTCTCCATGATGCTAGCTTGATGCTCGACCTAGAAGTCATCTATTGCTACAAATAATTTGTAAGATCTCCTGCATCTCCACCTACCCACTTGTCTCTCTACCACTAGCCCACACTTTTCCATGAGAGAGGGGGATATGAAGGAATCAAATGCACTGAAATCAAATAAAATAGAGATAGTGTTCCCACACAACACACCTATAGTCTCCATGATGGTAGCCTGATGCTCGACCTAGCAGTCATCTATTATTGAAAATAATCTGTAATATCTACCTACATCTCCCATAGTTGGCTACAAATAATCTAGATGTTGTCTTCTAGGGATAACAGGTAGCTATTTGTCCATATTTACCACAAGAAAAAGATCTACAATTACTATCATAATAAATAGAATTATCCCTAATGTTGATCCTATCAAAGTAAGAATATTCATACTTTAAAAGAAAGAGGTTAGATTAATCTTTTGGTTAAGATTAATATATATGTATATATATATATATGTGTGTGTGTGTGTGTGTGTATACATATATGTATACATATATATATATACATATATGTATATACACATGTATATGTGTGTATATATATGTGTGTGTGTGTGTGTGTGTGTATACCAAGTCTCCCTACGTTGGCTCTTCTGCATATCATCAAAGTTCTTTGTCATCCAAGTCCTACCAAGGGTGCACTAGAGTGATATGAGCTAGGCTTGTCAGAATCCTGTGGCACATTCTGAGTCTATCATCTACAATCCTAGTGCTACTGAAGGCGATGACAACTATGCCCCTTTCTAATGGTATTGTCCTAACTTGGGAGGTATGGATGGTTCCCTAGATCTACTGGGTTATGTTTGAGTATTCTATTCACTAGAACTAATAATAGGTGAAATGATGGCCTAAGATATTTCCTGTATACCAAGTCCCCTAGGTAAATTATCCTCTATCAATCTCACTCTTTGTATTATTTTCTCCAAGGTCTTAGGTTGGAGAAATCATACATCACCACTGATATAGGCATTAATTAAATGTTGTACTAGCATGGGCTCATCATGAGGATAGATGGAGTACTACCTAAGCTCAAATAATTTATGCTCATAATCATCCGTTGATTTATTCAATAGCCTCAATTCATGAAACTCATCGAACCTCTTCTGCTTATAATAATCATAATAAAATAAGGCTCAGAATCTATCAAGTAATAACTCCCACAAAATAGTGGCAATCTCAATATTAATATTTTTCTCCTTAGTACACCACCAAGTGGATGCAAATCCTCTAAGTTGCATAATGGCACATCGTGCCTTAGTATTGCTCCTATATGGGTGCATAGAAAAGAACTGATCTAAATTAATAAGCCACATCTCCACTTCTGTTACACTTCCTTGTCCATAAAAAGTAGGAGGGTTGGACCTCATCAAGTCCCTTATATGTGTAGGTAAGAGGGCATCCTCATTCTCCTCTTTGTGAGCCCTCATATGCACCACTCTTGACCCACTAGGGATATGAGACTGTTCTTGTTTACCATGGTCACTCTGTTGTTCCTATGATCCCTCATGTTGTGACTGTTCTTGTCTGGGAACCAATTGTGCCAATATCTCCTATAGAAAATTTACCTCTTTTGGTCCCCCAGGCCATCATTCATGTTATCCCTTTGTTCATCTTATTTTTCATTCTCTTGGTGAACCTCCTATTGTTCTTCCTCATGAGGGTTACGTCTAGTACCCATATGAGGGCCAATATCCCTGCCTTGATCTCTATTACCATGTCCTCTATTTGCAAGAGACATCCTTCCAATACAAACAGAGATATATTAATAACATCAGAGACATAGTATCTTTATGAACAAATGTAAGGAAGTATAATAACAAACATGATATCGCTCAATCCATAATGAGCACACTACCCTAGAGCTCCCAGTGTTTGAACATGCTTGATACCAAATGTAACACCCCACCAAGGAACCCTTGGGACAAACCCAAATATTTACTAACAAGATGACAATAATATTTTATTAAAGATAAAATACGTTAAACTTACATCATGAAATTTAATATCACACAACCAGGAGTAAGGTTAACACATTACACACAAAAAGAGAAGGAACATAAAATCAAAACACCCATGGTGCAATGGAAATTAAAATATAGAGTCCAAGATAATAACATGTCATAAAGTTATACCATAATTGGCCCTATATAAACTATTTCTTAGGGTAAGAGTCAACTAGGAAATACAAGAGGTGCAACCCCAAAACAGTCTAGAATCCACAAAAAGGCTCACGAAAAAAATCTAGCATAGGCGCCAAAGTAGGAACGATCGTTGCTTGGTGAAAATGCCAATTCCCAATATGCAAGAACTGGTCACCAGTATGTTCCCTAGAAAGATTGAGAAGTCTCATTCTAGAGAGGTGGAGGCGCAAATTGAAAGTGGAGGTGCTCAAAAGATTAAACACGAATGCAGAGACACTAAAGAGCTTAAATACTGATTGAAAGAAGAGACATCAATCCAGAATTAGAAAAATTTTAGGGTCTAGGTAGCCTCAATTTAGAGAAGTGGAGGTGCTAAAGGAAGGCAGAGGCATCGATCTAGATTCCTAGGCACCAAATCAAGATTTCAAAGCACAAATTAAGGCCAAATACCTATCTATAAGGATTATTTAATTTAATTGTAACATAAATGCCACAATTAATGTCATTATGAACACACATATTCTTACTAAAGGTTAACTTATGATAATATCATTTATACTTATAAAGCATTTCCAAAACTATACAAGGAGATTCATATGCATCTAAATATAGTAATACATCATAATTTACAATAATATATATGAGCATGAAACTAAACTAGTATATTTCAAACCAAATTCAAGACACGTGACTTTATAAATACAACCCCATGAGATCACCAAGCCTTAACAAGTGAAAACATACATTCCATAACATCATAATATAACTACTAATCCACATTCTCATAATCTATGATATACAAATAAATATTAAAATCCAATGTCCAAATGAGAAAGTACATATCTTTAGAGTACAAAACAAGGATACAAAGCATGTGAACAATTACAAAGATACAAAGTTACAAGTCAAAAGTTTGGGATTGTTGCAAGTACTATCTGGGACCTACTGAAACCTATTCTATTTTCCCCAATGATAGTTGGTCATGCCACCTGACTACAAGGAACCCTCAGACCCTCTCCCACCATTCTTGCAGAGATAACAATGTGGCCCATACACACAAGAAAGGTACACATACAAGGTATACACACATGAGGGACCAGAACACAATACGACCCACAAGGGTGTGATCACACTGAATCCAAGATATCACACTCACACTCATCTAGGTGAATCACAAGGAAAGTCAAGGCCGTTACCTATGTGCAAGTTTCACAATCTCAAGAACTCATGTCCATTGACTCACAGGTAAATTCGAGGGGATGTAAATTCTAATAATGAGAGTGTCATTGCATGTTCATCTAGCCCATGCAGAATTAATAAATCCTCTCATGGAGATGAGGTTCTTGACATGTCGACACACCCTGACACTTCTCCACTACGTTCTTGGCTAGTAGGATCCCATAAGGCACACATGAGGAATCTTAGTAGTCGGTACACCAAGGCCCACATATCCATATTTATCTTGATTAAGTTTCTTACCCCATTAATTTTATTTATGTTATCACTTGATTAAGGACCCTATAATGGGTTACCCTGGTGACCTCTTTGTGCCCTGGTCCCCCATTGGGAGCCACTCCCACAGTTGGCTATACATCCACTCAACATACACACACACATGCACAAAAATACAATGAGCTCTCATGCATCCACACACACATGGTAGTTTTTTGGATAGTCCCTCGACACCATTATATCCATATCAACTATGTGGGGGTAAATCCATTGGTTTGCACATGAATTCACAAGAGCCAATTCACATTTTCAAGCATTCTCATGCACATACGTGACCTCGTTAAGGGGTGAGAAATGAATGAAAAATAACCATGGGATTTCCATCACCCTCACATAACCACAATGATACAATTTTACAAGGGAAGAGTCATCCTAGGTCCCACAAATGTGTAAACTCAAATTTGGGCATAACATGATCAAATTTCATCAAAAAATTTAAAATTTAAAATATCAAGAAATGAAAAAAACCCAATTGAAATTGCATCATACACATGCCACAAACATATTTATATATTTCCAAAATTTCAAAATGAGGCTCCATCCCTAAAAATGTGTAAAGCCCTCATTTTCCAGTAATGCATACAAAATAAACACCAAATTTAAAATTTCTTCCATAAATCTCTCAAATGCATCCATAAAAAAAACAATTCAACCTCTATGAACATTTTCAAACAATTAAAAGTGGATTCAAATAAAGATTTAGAGAGAGAAATCAACCCACCTTTCAAAAGCCAAGAAAACCATCCAAATGCTTGCAAAATGATGCACACTCCACAAAAAAAAAAAAGATTCAAAGGCCAAGTAGAGTTCAACCCAAGGAATCAAATGGAAGAGTACCCAAAAATTCTAATCCCTAAATATTTCACCCAAGATCAAATTCAAATTTCATATGTATTCTTGAAGAGAAAATTCCCAAATTCTCATAAAAGAAAGTTATTAAAATAAAGTGAGATGTCACTTTTTATCCCATGCCCAAAATAACTTAAAATTGAAATAAAATATAAAACCTCAATAATAATAATATCTCATCAGCAATCAAATAAGTATGAAAGCATTCAATTAAAATATTAAAGCCACAATATAACAAAATTCTTTCAAAAACTAGTCGGTGACAACAATTATGCCAAACTCATAAACTGGCGATATTGAGCAACATGGACAAGAGACAATGGGAGAAGCTTATGATACAACATGGGAACACACCAAATATTTCATCCAAATAATGCATACCAACATAGAAAAATGTTACCTCAATGCAACCGGTGGGTGTATAAGCATATCGGGGAAAACTGTCATCCAAAAGTTGGAACAACAATTCTCGCTAACTACAATTTGGCCACATGGGTACCTCTATATTTAACCATTTTTGGGGTTATATTTTATAATTTGGGCAAGCTCATACCTTCCAAATTAGTTGATGTTGATGCCTGGTACTTGTCCACGTTATTACAATATCCAAAGCACATATGCATATATAATATCAAGCAACAAAGGGGATTGAGACATTGTGTGGACCTCACAAATGAGTAACTACGACTTCATCCCTCTTCGTACAAACACATCAGAAAAGATCCATGAGAATAGTAATATAAGCATAATAGTAAATGAATATCATAAACTCATAGCATAAAAGTAAACATCATCATATTTCATTGGAAACACATACACTGATAGCTTAACATAAATATGTCCATCACATCATTTTATTATAATATCATCAATCTCTAACTATAACAGTATCATTAATCCCATAAAACATAATGCACACAAAGTCAATGAAGCACCAATATAACATAGAAGATAGTATACCATGTCATAAGAATGTAAGATCATATTGTCTCAAAATAAAAACATCATCATTAAGATATGAATGCATCCAGTCAACATCATACAACACCATGACATCTACTAGAATACACATCATGCATATATGATCACTACTAAATCACCTTAATAATCAACTATTCATATCAACAATTATATCATAAGGATAAAATAATATAGTATTAATTGAAAGTATCACACAATCACATCAAGAGTCTAGGTCAAATCAAAAGAACAAACACATGACAAGATGTGACATGATAGGCACTACATTTAGCCTAATACTATGGTGGAAAACCCTTGGAGTGAATCATGTATTTAGCCATGTCTTTCAAGAAATGATTCTTGCATTATACAACACCATTTTTTTGAGGGGTGTAGGGAACAATATGTTGCATATATACTCCTTATGTTGTACAAAACATTTCAAACTTAGTGTTAACATAATCCCCCTATTATCAGTCTGAAGAATCTTGATGGTATACCCTAATTTTTTTTGGTCAAAGCTTTGAAACTTTGAAATTTGTTAAAAACTTCAGATTTTTTTCTAAGGAAGTAGACCCATGTAATTTGGAAAAATAATCTATAAATGTGAGAACATGTTTAACCCTAGTAAAGGAAGGATGTGGAAATGGACCAACAATATAATTGTGTACTAGATCCAAATGTTGTGTAGGTCTCCATGCCTTTCCTTTGTCAAATTTATCTCCAAGATGCTTTCCAAGAACACAACCCTCACAAAGATATTTCGAGAAGGTAACTATGGGCAAGCCAATGACGATGTATTTTGGACTAAGTCACTCAAGGTAATGGTAATTATGATGACCAAATCATTCAAGCCATAATTTTCTAATCTAATTGGAATGAGTAATCAATTCTATGGGAGAATTATTTGAGGCAAATTGTGAAAAGGTGTATACCCTGGAGTGATGATCTTCTCTTCCCTTTTCTACTAAACTATTATTGTGCAACTCTCTTATCTCAACTTTATCAGGTTTAAAGGTAACTTTCATGCCTTTCCATTTGTGAGTGAGTTGATACCCTGATAAGAGATTAGTGAAATGTGAAGGAACACTAAGAACATTAGTGAAGGTGTTTCCATCAACTTTGAATGAACCTTTCCCTTTAACTGAAACTAGAGTATACTCACCCAATGATATATTGGAAATGCTAGATGGTTCTAAAAAATAAAACTCAACTTGTGAGGAATCCATGTGATGTGAAGCACCATAGTCAATAATCCAAGTTGGAGATGAGGTGAAAGATGTAACAATAAGATCTTTTTATTTTGACTTCTCCTTATCCTTTGCCTAAGTGGAATCTTGATCTGAGGAGGAGGACTCATAAATACTTATGTTGTGATTTAAAGAAATTTAAGTGAGATGATCAAGCTACTTTTTCATGCACTAATGTTCATCATGATTTAATTTCATGTACTAACCACACTTAGCTGGGACCCAACTTGGATAGAATAGACAAAATTAGGCAATCATCCTTGAATTGAAACCTTAGTGATTTGAATCTATTGAAGAAATATTCTATTGTGTCAAAATAAATGGAGTTCAAAATGATGAGCTCATTTTCCAATTCATGGTCTCTCATTTCATCTTATTTTCCAAAGATCTTTTCTAGAGTGTTCCAAACTTCTTTAGGTGTCTTTAAGGCTTCTATATGAAAACAAAGGCTTGTAGACACATTAAGACACAAATACCCAAATGTTTGATCACATGAATTAAATCATTTTTCTTTGGCGTTATTTTTAGTAGTTTCTTTTGTTATTACCATTGTAACTTTGAATAATTTTTTATTCTTTAGTTCTATTAGAGTACTAGATTTTCATTCATGATAATCAAATGAAGTTAGGAGAGGAACACTAGAAGCCATCCTCAAAAAATGTGAGTGAAACATAACACATGTACACCTTCCCCCTTCCTCACCCCTCCTCCCTATCCCCTAATTATTGAAGAACCCCCCCCCAACCCCACCGGCACTCTTTAATGTAGGACATTACAATTTAAAAAGCATCTTGCACGTTCAAGTTTGAAGGATAAAATTTGAAGGGGGAGTAAAATGAGTTGCAAATGTAGAGAAAATGAAATGAAAATTTCAAATTCAAATCATAAGAAGAAATCACCAATAGAAATAAAATGTAAATGCTAAACAAATTACAAGACAAATTTCAAAATTTCATGTCTGAATTTGATGCTCAAATAGGAATGTTGGTCACCTATTTGCAAATGCCAATGTTATTTCACTTGAAATGAAATTTCAATTCTTAATGGACGTTGTTGAAGTCCAAAGTAGACACCAACTCACCATATCATCACAACTTTTGTCCAATCTTTTGAAAACTTGCAGGTCTATTGGTAGATTTTGATGATGCCACAACAATTTTACTTTCTAATCTGGCACATGTAGGTGATGAATATAAATTTTAGTTTCCACATATTTTACCATTTCCTAAACTATCCAAAATCTGCATGCCAAATGAGGTCAAACAGTCAAAGGACATATGATTTAATAACAAAATTTATGTTGTAGATATCTAAATGATATAAATTCAAATCTTCTTGAATAGCAAAACAATTAGGCCCAACTTGTAAATTAATACTTCATGTCAAATATACCATTTATTGTAATTATTAATTAATAAAAAATTGAAATACAATGAGTATAACATTTTTAATTAATTAACAATTACAATGAATAAGATATTTTGGGTGTTGCACAGACAATGGTATAATGGTTCCTCAAGGGAGGTCGACCCCAATTTATGAGCCTCGAAGAAAAAATCCATGCCAAAGGATAAAGTCCTTAAATGTTGTAAAGACAACATTTTCTTAAAATATGCCATGTCACACATATAGCATAATTTGCGGAAATGTTGAAAAGAATACATGGTCAAAAGTACACATATTCTAATCAATCATTAAATATTCATAATGAAAAGCACTTCCTCAGGATTTTGACCTACACGTCGGAATGATCAAATTACAACAAGAATAATTATACAATAAAGTCATCTTAACAAACGCATGTCAAAAACATCACATGTCTATATGAATGTTATTGGTATACACTAGATTTGCACCCTATTCAAGCTCTCCTTGTCTTGATAATATACTATAACATGGGAATCACTTCGAGGTTGTGGGACCTATGCTAACCTGAAGTGAAGCCTCCAAATTCTAGGCCGGTTCCTCTTGGATAATCACCTAATCTACCTTTTGACATGAAAAGTAAATTTAAGAAAAAGGGGTAGAAGGAGTGCTTGAAAGGGAAATAACTTGAAGCAAATTATCCTACTAGGTGATACACCGAAGGTGACTTGAATCATAACACAATGGATGAGATCATCATGAAACCTTGAATCTCATAGAACACAACTTTCTAGATAGGCTTGCATAAGTATTTCATAGAGAGGTCTTAGATAAACAGAGGCTATTCAGGGAAAGAAGTAATTTCACAAACAATAGTGTATTCACTATGAGTAGACACAGACTATGACCTGCAAACAAACATCCACTTCTGGAACTAGGCACAAGAATGAGACAAAATGACAAGGGATTGAAAAACATCCACAAAATCATCTAAATCAGATCAAACACAATAGTGCACAAATTTGTAGAAAGAAAGAGGGTCCAGGAACTCCAAGGTTTATGTGAGAACATTCAACATATTCCAATTTAGTAAGAGAGATTCAGACAAGAAAGCCCAAGGACAAAGAAAATGTCACAAAAAGCCTTTGCAATATCTGAAAATCAATGAGATTACAAACATATGAAAACTTAGGGGCAGAGAAAATGCCACAAAATATCTTGCATAAGCTGAAAAACCTAAGCTAAAAATCTTGAAAACTAACTTATATACATGTTCCTCCTGTAACACCCCAAAATTGGCATCATGCAACCCTAACCAATTTTGTTGCATTTGTCATTCTTCTGAATCATCAAAGTCCTATTTTACTAGGCAATTCTGAGTTTTGACTGACTCTACTTGACCTAAGTGTCAAATGCAAAAAATCCTAAATCTGCATTAATCATACATTATATTTAATTCCTAAATATCTATTGGCTAAACGAACCTTATGATTGAATTAATTTGATTATAAAGTCCTAGCACTTTAATTAAATTAAATTCACCCCTTTTAGCTAAAATACATAAAAATGAATTAAATAATATTTAATTATTAAATAAATATCCTGATTTCAATAATTGAATTTAATTATTCAGATAATTGAGAAAAACACATTTATGAGGTCATATTTATTTAATTAATTGAATATTCTCTCAAAAAATCTTATCTCTATTCAGAAATAGAAACTTTGAATTAATTGTGTTTTAAAGACAAAGAAAACAGTTAAAATCAAATAAAACAGTTAAAATCAAAGGAAGAAAACAGTTAAAGCAAAAGGAAAACAATTTATTATATTCTTTTAAATAAAGCTTTCTAATTTAAACTGGATTTTCTATCTGTTTTATTTCAAAGAGGAAATTTTCTATTCTGATCATCTCTGAGTCTATAAAAGAACTCCCATTCCTCATTCAAAACCCCTGATTACCCTGGAGAAAATATGCATTGTTAGAATACAAAATTGTTTCTACATTTTTATCATCTCATTTCTAGTTAAAAGCTTTCATTTGCAATAGAATAATTTCAATTTCTAGAATAATTGCATTGAAATCATGTCTTAGATTAATCTTGCATCTTTCAATTCTTAGAATAATCTTGCATAGCATTGCATTCATGGAGAAAAGTCCTTCATTTCTAGATTGGTCTATGGTTGTGAGACTCTCGTTCTGAGAGCTATTTTGAAAACCTCGTCTTGATAGAAGGCAACAAGTTGAATCATGTAGATAGGCAAGATGAATAATCTCATATTCATTCTTGTGTGCATCTGATGAATAAGGACTATGTTGAAGTGTATGGTGAGTTAACAAGGCCAAATTTACCACATACATTTCTGGCGCCCACCGTGGGGCAGGTACATTTCTATTCTGGCCTCATTTCATTTCACTTTTTTTTTTCATTTTTTTGCATTCTATTTGTACTTCTGTAATGCTATGTTTTAATCTCGCGCAAACTTTCTCAACGTCTCGCATGAACTTTCTAGTTCTTCATGTGGCTCTCTGCACTTCTTCACGCGATCTAGGCTGAATCATCATGCAAAATTACACACCAGAGCTTTCATTTGATATTTTCTTGTCTCGATTTTCTAACCATCTTCTATTTTCTGACATCTGTGTTTCTCTGATTTTATCTTTTGAAACAACTTAACAGTGGTTTGCAGGATGCTGAGATAAAGAAAAGCAATCATAAACTTCTAACGTGTTTATTGCAGGATGCTTAAATGAAGAAATACATTAAAAACTACTAATGGGTTTATTTCAGGACGTTTGTCGAAGACTTTGCATGTTTTCACAAATTATCATGTCTATTTTTAGTAGTTAAAACACACTTCGGTTGGTGCTTAAAATGAATCATTGTCTTGCGTGATTAAAGTCTCTTTTAGATTGTAATCCTAAGAACTACATGAATGTATCCTCTTCCCTCACCTTTATGGATCTTGGGTGTAAGAGAAATTCATGTGATTCTTCTAGAGTGGCTACCTCCCAAGAGCCTTAGCAGAGCGGGTGAGAGTGGATGCCCAACCGGTAATAGGCTAAAGCCAAGCCCTTCCGAACCGGTATACAAAAAATGCTATTGTGATTAATGTCACAATAGACAGGTGTCAATTCATTGTGGCAACCAAAATCTCCTCCAGTACCCTAGTGGTGCATTAAAGTCCCTACATTGTTAAGGTGAAAGCCTTTCTTTGAAAGGATTGGGAGAGCCCCCTTAATTGGGAAAATGACTTGATCACAACCACCTGAACGGATGTCCTTACTACAAACTATTGTTCTAGTTTCCAAAAACCCTCTATCTATTGGCACGAAAGGTCAGAGACTGACTAAGATGCCCCACACTCTTAAGGCTCTTAGCAAAGACAACAACCCTTTGAGAAGCAATTCCTTTGGGGTTCGAAGCTTGGTGTGCCTAAGAAGTGAGCGCACATGTAAGGAGGAGCCCGTGCCTCCAAGATTCTACATTGTCTGCTAAGAGTAGGTGTAGCTGAACTTTGGTTCAAGTGGGGATTCAATAGATACTGTCCTGGCTATCCTAGGATTGTGATGTTCCTATTCTAGTATAATAAACATTCTACTTAATGTGTTTTGCATGGGTGTATCATTTGAACAATCGAAACTATCACCAAAACATACAAACTGTCAATCTTGAACATGTCCAAAACAATCTGTAACTCAAAATATCTGTCAGAAAACAACATGATTTTATCTTGGGAAACACAATCTAGTCTCAACTGTCTGATTCTATAAATGTTCATTTGTCAAAATTTGCATAGTTTCACGCGACATTTCCCAATCTTTGCATCATTATCTGAGAATCTTCGCGTGATACACTGGAAACTATCGTGTGACATTTGGTAACAGTGCTATTATTTTGTCACTTTTTCTTCACCAATCTAGTGTCATTCTTCATGCGAGACTGCAAAGTTTCGCGCACGTTAGTGAGAATCTTCGCGTGAAAGTTCATTTCTTCGCGCAAGTCTGAAGCTTTTTTTTCCAAAATAGCGAGCTAATTCCTGTCAGTCAAACATACTTATGTCAAATTTGGTCTCTGATCTGGGTCCTTTTTTCTGCTCTCTATCTTCACACAGTCTGAAACTTGGTTTCTTAGGTTGAGAATTACGTGATTCTTGGTTAAACTGGTCTCGTCTCATATCTTTTTGGTCTCTTTCATCTGTGTTGTCATGCCTTGCATCGCAATAGTCATCTCTTGGCTATTCTAGCCTCATCTCCGATGATTTGCACCAAGGATAATTCACCCTTTGGCACTTTCTATGCATTTACTTTGAGACAGTTTCAAGTTTGGTCCTAGTTCACATCCCTTGTTCAAACTTTGTCTATGACTGTCACAACTCGAAGTGGCAAAACATTTCCTTTAATCAATCAAGATGAATCTATGCTTTCTGCACCATTTTTGGCTATATCTAGTGAGGAATCATCTTAATCTCCTTCCTTGGTACTTTGACCTTTCATCAAACAGCCATTTCCAGTGGATTTTAGTCAAGTTTGAAATCCTTTGTTCCAAGAAGACCAAAATTCTGAGAACACTCAATCTTTTCATATCGAGTCTTTACACCTTGAACCCTTGCATTCTAGCAAGATGGTATTCATAACCAATCAGGTGAGGCTAGCAGAGCAGACCTCTTTAAAGCTTGGGGTAAGTCTCATTCTCAAGAACCCCCCTAACGATGTGGAAACATAAATAACTCAAGAAGAGATTGCACAGGCTCATGCTAATAAAGATTTCCATAGGATGATGGGAGTTCTCCCAGCTGAGGAGAAAGAGAAACACATTCTTGAACTAGCCAATCAAGGGGCTAAGTTACCCTCCAACTATGATGTAGAAACACTTGTTGAGAAAGATGAAGAAACTGAAAACTCCCGCTTGTGAAAAGAAATGAAAACTATGCAAGAGAAACTATCTCAACTCTTGAAAGAGAAAGACAAACCTGAACATACACAATTCACACTAGAAAGCATCTATCCTTTCCTATTTGACAAAGATCTTTGCATGCCTCCTTTTTCCAAAGGAGCTGAACTTCCTAAATATGATAAATACTTGGGTACATCTGACCCTCAAGATCATTTGAGAGAGTTTGGTGCTCTCTCCATGGAGTTCATACATGACACAACCTATCTCATGCATCTTTTCCCATGTAGTTTGGGAGGGTCAGCTATGGAATGGTTCTCTAGACTACCAACTGACATCAAAACTTTTGACAAAATTGCCAATTTATTTCTACAACACTATTCTCACAACATCCAACATCTAGTTCATATCTGAGATCTTTTTAACTTGAAACAAAATCATGGGGAATCCTTCTTGACATTTCTCCAAAGATGGAGACAACTTTATACATGATATTCTCACAAGATACCTGAATCTGAAAAGTTGGACATCTTTCTCGATAATCTTCTCCCCAACTTTGGGTACCAAGTACAGCTACAAGGTCCTCTAACCTTTGATGACATAATTAAGCAAGCTATGAGAATTGAGACATTCATGATCAAGAAAGGAGTATTGATCTTACACAAGGAAAATAAACAAGGGTCTTCCTCCTCAAGCAAAGATAAACTCAAATTTCCCAACAAGAACCAAAATGTTGTGAATGATGGAGTTGTGGACAATGTGACTCCCAAGCCTTCCAAGGCT
>MU228519.1:1371220-1386165 GCA_018584345.1 Thuja plicata | reverse complement strand
CTCTGGCATAGGTCAAAATTCTAGCAACCTGTGATGCCTCATCAGGCACTACCCCTATATACGATGCATAATAATAGGCCGCTTGAGAATTTTGATGTCAGATCTCCTCCTATGCTTTTCACAGTTTCTCTTAGAGATCCTGTATCTCCCAATCCCTGTCTAAAAGTCATGCATCTCGCACAGCCACCTGTATATATAAATCCCTGACCTGTCTCGAGAGCTGTCAAACTCTCTCTTGAGACCGTCGTTGTGGATCCTATGTTGGATCCTACACAGGCTGGTCCTCCTGCATAAGATCTTCCTACTACACCTCCTCCTGAAGGGGTACCTGCTGCTCCTCATCTATATGCTCAACAATCCATTGTTGAGACTATCTCGTACTGCCATTGCCACTGGCCCCAACATCCATCCCCATATGTCGAGCAGGGATGTCCACCTGTACTGTCTGGGGACAGGGACCCTATTGTATCCCTGGCTATGATCTCTGCTAAGGTGGGGGCATCAACACCTACTGTTGTACTACCTATGGCGGTACCACATGTGGTGGTACTACTTGTCCTCAGCCTACCATCCCGACCAGATCTGTGAACCTTGGGAATGGATGTGTGACAAAGTGCTCCTGATACTCTGCGGTCATGCCATCATCTACTACATCTCTCAGATAGTCCCACTATACTGGGGCCAATGCTCGTATATCAACCAATGCTTGTATATCAATCATAGTACGCCCCTGGTCTAGCTTCGTCAGCCAGCCCCTCCTCACCTCATCTGTGAATCTAACATATGCCATGTACACCTGAGAAATGTCCTGTGGAAGGCCAAACTATCGCCATACCTGCTTCTGTGGGAATCTCTCTATCACTGTGATAGCATGACCAATCATCACACATGAACAAAACATATAGCTAAGCTGCTCTACAGCATCATCCCATACCTCTGTAAGTCTCCATGGCCTCTAGACTACTTCTGCTAGGTCATCGAGCTGGGCTCGCCACTAATCTATCTTACCCAGCGCTGGCTGAGTAATCATACCCCTATATCTACATATATATGGCTCTAGAGGCTGCCTCAAGTCCTCGCATATTGGCCTAGTCATAGGAAGGTGCTCCCATGCCCATATAACCTGTAGTACAAATACCGCAGCTGCCATACTCTTCACCTTTGAGTAGATGATCTCATGCATCTCGTGATACATGTGGGCCAACATGCATTGACCCCATCCATAATGTTGGGGCCGTGCCAACATCTGCTATAGCATCCTCCCCCAGCCACACTCAAGACCATGCTCTCCATGATCAGGCATCAGATAGCACCCAAGGAAGCATGCTAGTACCACTGGCAATCTATGTGTAGGACCATACTCACTGATAAGATCCTCCCACATGATAGCTCTCCCCATGATGAGGACATCCTATAATATCTCCCTCAAGGCTAGTGTCCCAAGTCTAGGTTGCACCTCATACTCTACCCTGGCTCCGTGGAATGGGATCCTCAATATCTGGTAGATGTCCTCAAGGGTCACGGTCATCTCACCCTATGGCAGATAGAACGTGTTCATCTTTGAATGGAAACGCTCCACCAGTGCTCCTAATAATCTGTGATTTACCCGAATCTCAGGTACATCACATAGTGACCCCAAGCCCAAAGTACCTAGATGCGCTGTCTCTGCATCATCTAACTGTGATACTAATCTGCTGATAGCTGGGTGGTGTGATCTGAAGGCAATATCTAGAAAGTAAACCTGCAAGCCATGCAAACAATAGTGCATGATCAGTAATCTGAGATAATCAAAGCATAATGAGACAATTAAGCATTCAAGACATCCTACAGACAGTAACAATGTTGACGCAAATGCTATTGGACGTGACGCAGACTAATGTCATGTTCTAATTGCTCACTTTTCTCCATGCGAGGAAGCAGATTTTGGCGCGACAAAGTACTCTTTCGCGCAAAGAAGTTTTTTAGGTCGTGCGATATTTGATGTTCATGCAAACTTTTATGACCTATCGCGCAAGATTTCCCTACGGTCCATGTGAAGAAACTACTTCTTCACGCAAAATCCCACAGATCATTTCCTAAAAATGCGGAAAACAATGCAAAATTGACTAAAACTGGTAAAATTTGAAATGTCGACAGGTTTATCGATCACTTACCAGAGGTCCATACGCTGTCGGCCGACTGTGCCTCCTAGATCACTTGAATCGATGTGTGCTGTAGGGGACCACCATTTTTTCTTAGAGCTCAATTTGCAAAAGTCAAAAGGTTGAAATGATTTGAAAATGACCTTTTCATGCTTATATAGGTTTTGATATAATTTTTCAAAGTGCTCCATTTTGCGCAAAAACTTCACCATTACCTATTTTGACCACTATGAATCCATTTTCATGATCAAAATTGAAATCAAAATTGAAATCAAAATTGAAATTGAAATCAAAACCGAAATCGAAATTGAAATCGAAATCGAAATTGAAATTGAAATGGAAATCTAACACTTCTATATCGCTCAAAATCTCATTTTAAAATTTTTGGGACTGACGCGATCGGATGCTTGTGTAGTCAACTTTCTGACATTGCTTTCTTGTCAGACTCATATCTTATCATTATTTTCTCAAATCTTTGACTTTTTTCATAAAAAGTCAACTCTAGTCAAGTCTTGTCAACCCTAGTCAAACTTGGTCAAATTGGACCTTGACATCTCTCAAAATTGATTCTAAATCTTCCAAATTCTTCCTTAATCTATTCTGATTTCTTCTTGATCTCTGACTCACCATCTATCTATGATTTTTTTCTCTCAATCATCATTATGACGTGTCATCTTTCTATTTCACTCCCGAGGGGGCAGGATGATTACATCATTAAATCTCTTGAATCTCTTTTTTTAATCTATCTGATATGATTTTCAAAAGTCCTCATTGCTAGGGGCATCTCATCACTTGGAGCATGTTCAGTTTTTCGTACCTCACAGTCAAAAATGGGTGCTCCATGACTTTTAATCAATAAGGGCATCTTTGTTCCTTACATCTTGTCATCTATTAGGTATCGGGGCATTCTAACTCAGATCCCTGAGAATCAAGCTTCGTTCTGGAGATGATTCTTGAAATCTCAATCTATTAAGTATCTAAATAATCTAACTCAGATTCTTGAGGATCAAGCTTCATTATGGAGATGATTCTTGAAAACTCATCTATTGGGAATTGGGACATTCTAACCCTTACTCTTGAATCAAGCTCTGTTCTAGAGATGGTTCTAAACCTCTATTTACTATCTTTTGAGATAGGTATCAGGGCATTCTAACCCTGACTCCTGAAGGTTGAGCCTCGTTCTGAGGATAGTCTTGTGAAAGATATCAATCTAACCAGTGTCTGGGCAATCTAACCTAGATATTGGGGGACTAAGCTTCATCCCGGAGATAGTCCTAAAATCTCTATTGATTATCTTGTTGGATAGGTATCAGGGTATTCTAACCCTGACTCTTGAAGGTTGAGCCTCATTCTAGGGATAGTCTTGTGAAAGATATCAAATCTATTAGGTATCAGGGAATTCTAACCTGGATTCTTGAGGATCAAGCTTAGTTCTAAAGATGATTCTCAAAATCTTCATCAATTAGGTATCAAGGCATTCTAACCTAGATTCCTGAGGATCAAGCTTCATTCTAAAGATGATTCTTGAAATCTTAAAATCTATTAGGTATCAGGGCATTCTCACCTGGATCCCTGAGGATAAAGCTTCGTTCTAGAGATGATTCTTGAAAACTCTATTTGACCGGTGTCTCGGCAACCTAACCTAGACTTTGGAGAGTCAAGCTCTATCCTAGAGATGGCTCTAAAGTCTTCATCAATCAATCTTTGCATCAATCAATTTTCAAATCTATTCTTCTGTGCTTCAAGCATCAGACTATTGTTTGAATCAATGCGCTACTCACACATCAATTCAAAGAGGGGCAAAATGTAACACCCCAAAATTGGCATCTTGCAACCCTAACCAATTTTGTTGCATTTTGTCATTCTTCTGAATCATCAAAGTCCTATTGTACTAGGCAATTCTGAGTTTTGACTAACTTTACTTGACCTAAGTGTCAAATGCAGAAAATCCTAAATTTGCATTAATCATACATTATATTTAATTCCTAAATATCTATTGGCTAAACAAACCTTATGATTGAATTAATTTAATTATAAAGTCCTAGCACTTTAATTAAATTAAATTCACCCCTTTTAGCTAAAACACATAAAAATAAATTAAATAATATTTAATTATTAAATAAATATCCTCATTTCAATAATTGAATTTAATTATTCAGATAATTGAGAAAAACACATTTATGAGGTCATATTTATTTAATTAATTTAATATTCTCTCAAAAACTCTTATCTCTATTCATAAATAGAAACTTTGAATTAACTGTGCTTTAAAGAGAAAGAAAATAGTTAAAATCAAATAAAACAGTTAAAATCAAATAAAATAGTTAAAATCAAAGGAAGAAAACAGTTAAAGCAAAAGGAAAATAATTTATTGTATTCTTTTAAATAAAGCTTTCTAATTTAAACTAGCTTTTCTATCTGTTTTATTTTAAAGAGGAAAGTTTCTATTCTGATCATCTCTGAGTCTATAAAAGAACTCTCATTCCTCATTCAAAACCCCTGATTACCCTGGAGAAAATATGCATTGTTAGAATACAAAATTGTTTCTACATTTTTATCATCTCATTTCTAGTTAAAAGATTTCATTTGCAATAGAATAATTTCAATTTTTAGAATAATTGCATTGAAATCATGTCTTAGATTAATCTTGCATCTTTCAATTCTTAGAATAATCTTGCATTGCATTACATTCATGGAGAAAAATCCTTCATTCCTAGATTGGTCTATGGTTGTGAGACTTGTTCTGAGAGCTATTTCGAAAACCCCGTCTGGATAGAAGGCAACAGGTCAAATCATGCAGATAGGCAAGATGAATAATCTCATATTCATTCTTGTGTGCATCTTATGAATAAGGACTATGTTGAAGTGTATGGTGAGTTAACAAGGACAAATTTACCACATACACCTCCAGCACACAGACTCAAGAAACAATCCAGTTCTAGAAATTAGGGTTACAATAGATTTTGCATAATAATGCAGAAACCCTAAATCTGTCAATTCTTCTCATAAATGCATGTATAAATATCTGAGATGATTAGATACATCTTTGAATATTTTCAGTTTTCCATAAATGCGACCTGAGAAGTCGGCTTGACCCATCTCTCTATTTGCAACTTGAAATATCGTGCCACCGCCATGAGTTTCTAAAATCAGATCTTTTTGAATATTTGAATATTTAAATGAGTAACAGTCACAGGTGACATAGGTACTTGCATCAATGACTGAGAAAATACCTTGATCTTTATTTAAAACATGGTCATCGATCTCCCTCTGATTATGATTGTCTTTGACATGCCTTTAACCCAGGTTACCATCTTCTCTTTGTGTCTGGGAGTCTCTAAACTATTTCCTTAACCTTGAGTTCCTTTTCGAGACCTGGCAACAATGCAGTCGCGTAATCTCCTTACCTTTCACTTAACTTTGCATTTGTTCAGAGACTTAGTGACCACCACAGGATCATATTAGAATCGACAGTCAGCGGGAAGTCTCTGAATGATTTCAAAATATTCCTTTTCCTCATGAGACTAAGCGACTGGAGGCAATCTCAAAGTCACCAAATAATATGGAATATTCTACCATGTTTAGGAGACTTAGAGACTAAGCACATAAACCTGGGCCTGCCTGCTACCATGTGTTGATCCATTATTTGATTATGACCATTTGAGCTATAAATTCTACTCTGTCACTATTCTGACCCAGCATATTTGCCACATGTCATCACAACTTGATCGCTTATGAGATAGATCTTGCGCATCTTATGGCCAAGTCATTAAGTTGACCGCACGATCTGATATAACTTGCTCGATCTTTACCTCTATCTTTGACTCCAGTCTTAACTCAGCTTTGACTTTGGTAGCAGAAATCCTTAATGTCTCCATGTTGCTGAATCATTTTCCTAACTCTAGGTTCATAACAAGATCATGCAACCACCGCAGGATCATCTTAGCATCAACGGTTATTGCTAAGTCTCAAGACCTAGCGACAACCATGAGATCAAAACATAATCAATGACTCAGATCAAATCATCCAGAACTCATAACTTGCCTTTACTTAACCCTTTCTTGATTTTTTTGACCTTGGTTTGTTTTGGAAACTTGGTGAATGAGAGGAGCTTAACCCAACTTAGCTTAAACTCAAGTCATATCTGCAGGGTTAGAAATACATTGAGTCACAAGATCTCATGATCTTTTGTGAACCTTGGGTTACTTTGGGAGACCCAGTGACTACCCTCTGATCAGAAGACAATCCAACAATCATCACTGAATCTCTAGATTGAAACAACATATTCCCTTTCTTATAGAGACTGTGCGACCAAGGCAATCTCAAAGTCGCTGAACAAATAAGAATATGCCCTTTCCATTACGCGAATAGGAGTCTAAGGGTGATTGAAAAGTGCACATGCCTTAAAAGAGACTTAATTTATTTAAAAAGAGGTAACAAGGAAATAGAACAGCCATCGGATAACTAGGGTTTTTTAAGACTTAGGCCATTTTTCATGAATTAGGGTAAAATAGAGGGCCTAGAAATTTGTGGAGAGAAAGATTAAGATGAAGAAATAATGCAAAATCCTACAAGCTAGGCTCTACCCTTGTGGGAGCCACATTTCTCTCCACTTGTAGCCATAATTCACATGTAAATGGGAAATTTTGGGTAACATTCTTGGCGATTTCTGTGGGATGTCAACCTGCTAGACATTGAGAACCAGTGGCCTTTGACATTCATTGGGCATAGAGTCATCATTTAGCATATGAAACTTCTTTTCTAGCAGAAATGGATTGAAACTAGGAAGAGGAACTACTAACTATGCGCGAGCACTTCTTGGAAAGCAGGAAACTAACCTAGAATGCAGGAAAAATAGGAAAACTAACCTAACCTAACCTAAACTAACTAGTGCAGAAAATTGGTCAAACAAAACCACTCACTGGTATGTTGAAATAACTACCCTTCCTCATTAAGATATTTTTCATTGAATACATAAGAATAGCCAACAAGATATGAGGCACAAAAAATTATGTCAAATAATACAGAACTGCCTCTTGAAAACTAAGATAAAATTCACTTACCTCAAATGGCTCATATGAGGATATCTCAGTAAACTCCTTTTGGGAAAAGTATATGATAGGAAAAACTCTTGAGAGTCTGAAAATAGAACTCTCCTTGATGGTTTCTTATTTATCTTCATGGATGTCCTTCATTATGGATAGCCATGTCAACTTCTCTTCAATGGTCAAGGGACTGCCATCATCTTTTGAAAGTGCTAAGAGCTCATCAAAGCTATCAACTCTTTGAATGTCTGGAATTGGTTCCAACTCATGTCCATTTATAAAAAAATTTTGAAGAGGGAAATATAAGACTAGGCCTATTTCAACAAGCACATAACTTTGAACCTATGCTCTAGGGAATAGAGACTCTTCATTCAATTTGTCACAAAAAACCTCTATGATGTTGAAAAAATCATTTTCTTCAAGTTTTTTTGTCCATGTTCTATTCTTGAAAAACCTCCTTCATAATTATAGGCTCATGAATCAACACTTCATCAGGATCTATTCCCTCTAGCTACTGCAAAATTATAGATGTGGTCAGGACCTTATCTTTCTCATCCTGCTCAACAAAACCAGGCAGCTCATCCAACAAGGACATAGCATTTTCCTCTTGTTGAATCTCCTTTTGATGGTGAACCTTTTGTTCTAATTGACCTTGAGCCATAGGTAATGGCATGTTTTCTTCTTCATCAATGAAAAGGGGAAGCTCATCAAACAAATCCACCAAGAGCCCAGGTTGAGCATCAATCTCCACTTCTTCACCTTTTTGTCCCAACTTGTCACAGTCATCACTCAACACTGCCAACTCTGATTTTCCCTCCCCCTCATCACATGAAAGTTCATCTACCATAGGTCCTTGCTTTGATACTTGATCAGTATCCTTGAAAAGACTTGGTATTTGAAAACCAGGAGGTGGATTCCATGAAAGTTTCCATGGCAGTTCAGTATCTTGAGAGACTTGAGGAGTCTCTTGGGATAAACAATTGTCTTGAATAGACTTCCCTTGCAAAGTGGTGGACTGAAACTCCCCAAGTATAGGCTCTTAGAAATAATGATTGCTCCTAAAACTTGGGATATGAAATTGAGAGTGTTCAGATGTAGACATAGAGGGCATACCTTTTTTGAAGCTTGGAAGATTGAAGACCTTGTCTGACATTTGCTGCTCCTTTGCAACTGGCTCTATAATAGGTTCATTTTCTTGAAGGATGTTTCTTAAGCTTGGAAATGAACACTCTATAGGTTCTTCATGTGTAGGCTCTTGGGGGCAGGGTATTCCTCCAAGTTGGAATTTTGAGCTTATGACCCCCTTGTTCAGCAGTTTGTGATCTCAGCTTTGCTGTTGTGGAAGCAATTTGTCGATCAAGATCTTCTTCAAAAAAATTCTTTGCTCCTCATCACCTAGAGCCTCTGCCACTTGGTAGGAAACTAAACTTTTCTCATAACTTTGAGCTTCCATGCCTTGCTTGTCCTTGATATCAGACAACTACTTAGATAAGTCAAGCATCAAACTCCTTGTCCTTTCACACTGTTCCCTTATTTCAACAAGGTCTGTGCTCTGAGGCTGGTTGAAAATTACTTCATGTTGATTAGGCATGAAATAACCTCCCTGGGAATGGTTACAATTTTGAGTATGTTGCCAAATAGGTTGAGAAGGGGCGGGTGGTTGGTAAGCATGATGAACTAGCTTCTCTTGACTCTCTTGTTGCTTCTTTTGTACCCATGATGCCTCCCGTTGGAGAACATGGTCATATGCATGTGCATGGGCATATTGATTATGGGCATGTTGGACATATTGACCACCTACTATGGTATGATAGCTTGGAACAAAAGTAGGCCTTGGATGATTTTCATATGGCTAATGACTAGCCCACTGAGCACTATTCTCATAGTATGATGGTGAATAACCTGACAGTCCATAGTAACTTGACATGTCTACTCATGTAATTAGCTGGAATTTGAATATGAAAGATTTGAAACATACCAAAACTTGATCTTTTGAAACCAGTAGACCCTTTGGAGTCACCACATATGCAGCACAATGACCTCTTCTAGGTCTGTACTATGTTATCGGCATACCAGATATAACACAGTGTTGCAAGTAAACTTCTTTAGTGGTCCCACCGGGTGTGCCAGAACTGTGGCATGCAAGGTGGGAGAGTTTTGAATATGATCCCACTAGGCATGCCAAAATTATGGCATGCAAGGTGAGGGAGTTTTGAATATGATCTTTTATGGTAGTTGTCCCACCAGGCATGCCAAAACTGTTATACACTAGATTTTCACCCTATTCAAGCTCTCTTGGTCTTGATAATCTAGTATAACATGGGAATCACTTCGAGGTTGTGGGACCTATGCTAACTTGAAGTGAAGCCTCCAGATTCTAGGTCGGTTCCTCTTGGATAATCACCTAATCTTCTTTTTGACATGAAAAGTAAATTTAAGGAAAAGGGGTAGAAGGAGTGCTTGAAAGTGAAATAACTTGAAGAAAAATATCCTACTAGGTGATACATCAAAGGTGACTTGAATGATAACACAGTGAATGAGATAAACATGAAACCTTGAATCTAGTAGAGCACAACTTTCTAGATAGGCTTTCATAAGTATTTCATAGAGAGGTCTAAGATAAATAGAGGCTATTCAGGGAAAGAAGTAATTTCACAAACAATAGCGTATTCACTATGAGTAGACACAGACTATGACCTACAAATAGACATCCACTTCTGCAACCAGGCACAGGAATGAGACAAAATGACAGGGGACTAAAGAACATCCACAAACTCATCTAAATCAAATCAAACACAATAGTGCACAAATTTGTAGAAAGAAAGAGGGTTCAGGAACTCCAAGATTTCTCTGAGAACATTCAATATATTCCAATTTAGTAAGAGACATTCAGACAAGAAAGCCCAGGGACAGAGAAAATGTCACAAAAATCCTTTGCAATATCTAAAAATCAATGAGATTACAAACATATGAAAACTTAGGGGCTGAGAAAATGCCACAAAATATCTTGCATAAGAAAAAAAGCTTGAAAAATAACTTATATACATGTTCCTCCAGTACACATGCCCAGAAAACAATCCAATTCTAGAAATTAGGGTTATAATAGATTTGGCATAAATAATGCAAAAACCCTAAATCTGTCAATTCTACTCATAAATGCATGTAGAAATATCTGAGACAATCAGATACATCTTTGAATATCTTTCATTTTTCCACAAATGTAGCCTAGGAAGTTGGCTCGACCCATCTCTCTGTCTACAACTTGAAATATTGTGCCATCGCCGTGAGTTTTTGAAATTAGATCTTTTTGAATATTTGAATATTTAAATGAGAAACGGTCAGAGGTGGCGCAGTTACTCACATCAACGGCTGAGAAAATACATTGATCTTTATTTAAAACATAGCCATCGATCTCCCTCTAATTCTGATTATCTTTGAACTATCCTTTAACCCAGGTTACCATCTTCTCTTTGTGTCTTGGAGTCTCTAAACTATTTCCTTAACCTTGAGTTCCTTTCTGAGACCTGGCGACAATGCAGTCGCGTAAGCTCCTTACCTTTCACTTAACTTTGAATTTGTTAGGAGACTTAGTGACCGCCAAAGGATCATATCAGAATCGACGGTCAGTAGGAAGTCTCTGAATGATTTTAGAATATTCCTTTTCCTCACGAGATTAAGTGACTAAAGGCAATATCAAAGTCTCCAAATAATGTGGAATATTCTTCCATGTTTGGGAGACTTAGAGACCTAGCACATAAAACCCAGGCCTGCCTGCTGCCATGTGTTGATCCATTATTTTCTTATGACCATTTGAGCTGTAAATTCCACTCTATCATTGTTCTGACCCAGTACATCTGCCACATGTCATCACAACTTGATCTATTATGAGATAGATTTTGCACATCTTATGGCCAAGTCATTAAGTTGACCACACGATCTGATATAACTTGCTTGATCTTTACCTCTATCTCTAACTCCAGCCTTAACTCAACTTTGACTCTAGTAGCAGAAATCCTTAATGTCTCCATGTCACAAAATCATTTTCCTAACACTAGGTTCATAACGAGATCACCCGACCACCGCAGGATCATCTTAGCATCAACGGTTATCGCTAAGTCTCCAGCCCAAAGAGGAATATTCCATTTCTTATTGAGACCCAGTGACAATCATGGGATCAAAACATAATCAACGACTCAGATCAAATCATCCAGAACTTGCCTTTACTTAACCATTTCTTGATTTCCTTGACCATGGTTTGTTTTGGAGACTTGGCGACTGAGAGGAGACTAACCCAACTTAGCTTAAACTCAAGTCATATCTGTAGTGTTTGAAATACATTGAGTCATGAGATCTCATGATCTTTTGTGAACCTTGGGTTACTTTGGGAGACCTAGCGACTACCCTTCGATTAGAAGACAATCCAATGATCATCGCTAAATCTCTAGATCAAAACAATATATTCCCTTTCTTATAGAGACCATGCGACCAAGGCAATCTTGAAGTCGCCGAAAAAATAAGAATATTCTCTTTCCATTACGCGACTAGGAGACTAAAGGGTGATTGAAAAGTGCACATGCCTTAAAAGAGACTTAAGTTATTTAAAAAAAGGTAATGAGGAAATAGAACAACCATCGGATAACTAGGGTTTTCTTATGAAATGCTTAGGGTTTTTTAAGACTTAGGTCATTTTTCATGAATTAGGGTAAAACAAAGGGCCTAGAAATTTCCAGAGAGAAAGATTAAGACCAAGAAATAATGTAGAATCCTACAAGCTAGGCTCTACCCTTGTGGGAGCCACATTTCTCTCCACTTGTAGCCACAATTCACATGTAAATGGGAAATTTTGAGTAACAGTTATGTTAATTACAATAAGGAAGTCGACGTGCATGTTGAAACTTCATTAAAATACAAAGTTACAAAAGAAATAATTTAATACATTAAGTTTCATACATAAAGCGATTTGGATGCCGACCTGCATGCCAAACATCAATACATCTCAGTACATGGATGCATCAAAAGATAATAAGATTATGAAAATTAGTACATAAAATGATAAATAAAATACCTTGGACCTCTATCCATATGTATGTCCTGTCTCCTAAGCCATCTTTCATGTGTCAATTTTCTATCTCGAGACAGGAGTGTGGCTCAGGCAGTTTTATCGCTCAACCATGAAGTGGTTAGCTCCCTTGGGGTTCTTCCTGACATGAAGAATGCACTGACCCTGCTCAAGAAGCCTAGCAATCGACATTGAGAGGTCGGATGGACCTGGTGCAGCCATGAACATATCTACTAACACCTATTTCCAATAGTATTAAAAACAAGGATGTGGTAGAGAGATAGGTCAACAACCAACATATAAGAGAATACATATGCAAAATGCTTTGGCCAAAGCTATTCATCACCAGGTTTCTACTGTCAGGTAGAAGTATAAAAGATCATTTCTACCCTCCCCTGGTCCTCCACATCCATCACCCTCCCATATTGAATGCACATCATATACACAACTAGAATGGAAGAAAATTTCTTAATTTATCAATATTCCACTGAACATATTCTCTAGAATTATCAATGCTATTTATCAAATTTACCTCCCCATAATTCTCATAATGCATTTCCTCAAAACTTGTCAATGTCCTAATAAATACAAGAAAATCAAAACAATATATATATAGTTCAACTATTCTTTAAAGGAGAGAATATACAACATGAACATATTGCTTGTAGTTTTCAGATTTTCCTAAATTATGAAAATGATAACTCTTTTATTTGGCAAAAGAAAGACAACATTCACACCAAGATTGGTCTTCTAAATACACAAAGTGTAACAATATATAAAACATTCCATTTCTACAATGTTTCCAAGAAATTTTCAGAAAGAGAATAGACAGTAAGTCATCTCGGCTAAGCATGACAGAACAACAATTAGAATTTAAATAGTTTCCAAATTGTTCGACTGTCATCAAAATGAATTTTAAAACCTATTTACATAAGTGTCGTACTCCAGCTTGTTTGGTGATGGTGTTGATTGAGGTGGAATAACAGGATTCTCACCTTTAGTGGAAAGAAGAAAAACTTCAACTAATGCATGAAGGAAGTACGATATTGGAGAGAGAGGGAGAATTTCATCATAGGAGTAAAAAAAATGACTGCAACATAGAAAAGAAAGAGATGTGGCACTGTATTCAAGTCACACACAAAATACTGCATCCATTTCAATCTTAATCCAAAAATAAATTAAATTGAAAAGTGACCGTTGTTAATATTCATTTCAAAATGCTAAATCATGTTATGGATTAAACTAAATTAATTCTCACATGACAGGTTTCTGAGGTGGAATATCAGGATTCTAAAATGCAGGGAGATTCACATCAAAAATAAATGCGAAGGAATGTAATGAGTTACTTAACTCTACAGGGAACTAAACAATAAAAAAACAAAACAAAACATGCTTAAACTGCTAAGTAGTAGTAGGAAAATGCAGAGTCCTTACCGATTCTCAACACCAACAAGTTACACGGAAAAGCGTGGGTGCAAGTTAAAGCTGCCAATCATGTTTTGCGCATTGAAAAGGAAGGGATTAGACCCCTTATCTAAATTGACAAGTTATAAGCTTTTCCCAAACTTAGTCTGAGTATAAAAAAAATATGTTATATAAGAACACAGGAATGGTTGTAATAGAGCCGAGAACCAAGGAATAACAACTTTAATAGGATTAGCGCATATAACACACAACTGGAAGTTCCATTTATTTATAATTTTAATGAACTATTCGTATTTCAATAGGTTTAATTCCATAGACCAACCGTGGATAAGATAATTTATTCTCCTATGCCATGTAGCTACACAACAACAAATTGAAGACTAGGGAAGAAACATAATTACTACCAAGACACTAACAGAGTAGCTCTATAAAGAAATAAAAAATTAGCATAGTCATTTCAGCTGGAACCTGTTAAATAAATGGTTGAAATTCCCCCAGCTGCAACTCAGCTGCTAGTATTTGTTCCATCTCCTCTCCCATTTTCCTCCAGAACACTGTCTATATTTCCTTTATTCTCCAATTCCCTCTAGTCACCCTCTGTTTTCTTGACCCCACCCCCCCTTCCCCCCCAAAAAAAAACTCTATTCCATTCAAGAATCTCTTTTACTTCCACCCCCGTGAGAAAGAGAGCATGCCTCATTTTAAGGAGTATGGACTCTTTAATAGCCACTCCTCCTCTACTCCCCTAATCCAACCATTTTGAAAATACTTTTAAATAAAAATAATAATTTAATAAAATAACTACAAACATTACTTTCTAATCTAGTAAATTATATATATATATACATATAATTCCCAAAAAAAAATACACAAAGGTATTTTAAACATGAGCACACACAAAAATAATCATTTATTTCATTCACATTCACATCATTCACATAGAAGTTCAAGAGAGATAAATAAAAAATATGAAGCAATATCATGAATACACAATATCTCTAAGTGGTGTGTTCATAGACTAGATGATCTGTACCCACCAGAGCTGATGGCTAGCCTCCTCTACCTCAACCATGTTAGATTTGCTGAACTGCAAATCTTCCCAAGAACACCTGCATGCAAAGACTGCTACAATAATGAAGATAGAAGATAGAAAGAGAGCTATGGCGGCCAATAGGCCAGAGACTGAAAAAGCATGTTGCAAGAAATAATCTTCTATTAACAACAATAATGAAATTACAATCTCCTTACTGAAATGAAAGAAGTGAATCCTTATAA
>MU228519.1:1343297-1369149 GCA_018584345.1 Thuja plicata | reverse complement strand
ACATGAAACCCTAAAGGCTAAAACCCTAAAGAATTATAAAGCGCCTAAGTGAAACTTAAGCCTAGAGTATGATAAACTAATAATTAAATGATTTAATTATTAGCTAACATATAACTACTCTAACAAACCACACCCCCGCCTTCATCTTGCATCCACTCAAACATACTCGGAGCCAAAAACAACTTATCAGTATTCGATTAAACATTTAATCAATAATTTAAACATATTTTATTAACGCTATCATCAATAAAATCAACACATTTTATTGTGGTCTTTCTATAATATCATCACATCTCATCATAATGCATGTTATAAGTAAAAGAGGCAATGAAATTGAACATCATATAGTGTCATCATTTCATTGTAAAGTTGAAATATGATCAACCAAAACATCGATGAAAGATCTAACACTAGAAAACATAATGAAAAAAGTAGGGACATAGTCTAAACATATCGAGTAGGTCAACAAAAGTCTAAAAATAAAAAAGACTCATAGGTCAAGTTGTGACATCCCTCCCAAATAGGAAAAGACATCGACCCAGTGTCACATCAAAATATACCAAAATGAAACACACCACACATAAATATATACATCATAGTGAATCAAGAAAAAAATTCTATGAGAAGAAATGAGGAAATGATCAATGCACGTCCTCTACATCCTCCCAAGTGTCACTCTCAATAGAGAATTGGTCCCACTAGACCTTGTACTACAAGACATCTCTATTGCATACTCAGATAGTATGCTGATCAACGAGTCAAGTAGGCTCCACCTGCACTACCCCTGGTTCCCGAACCTGCAAAGCATGCCTATACAAAATATGTGAAGCATCTGGATGATAAGGTTTCAGTAATGAAACATGAAAGACATTATGAATTCAGGCCAGAGTGGGTGGTTGAGAAAGTTGGTATTCAACTGGGTTGATGACTTCAAAAACATCAAAGGGACCCACATATCGCGGTGCAAGTTTCGAAGCCCTACCAAAGGATATGGAGCTCTTATGGGGCCGAACATGCAAGAACACCTTGTCCCCTACTTGGAACTGTCTAAAAGTGTGGTTCTTGTCTGCATAGCTCTTCTAGTGACCCACTGCTTCCTTCAGCCTATCTCGGATCAAAAACACCTGTTCTTCCATCTCTTGCAAAATATCATGACCAATCACAATGTTGTCCTCAATCTTGTCCCAACTAATAGGAATGCGACACTTACACCCATAAAGTGCCTCAAATGGTGCCATACCCAGAGAATCATGGCAAGAGTTATTGTATGCAAACTCTACCAAGGGAAGATACTCTTCTCACTTGTACTGCTGATCCATGCAGTACATTCAGAGTAAATCCTCTACCACTTGATTTACTCTTTCTGTTTGTCTATCCATCTAAGGATGGTAGGCTGTGCTAAAGTTGAGACATGTAACCAAGGAAGCATTCAAGGTTTTTTAGAAACTTGATGTCATTTGAGTGTCTCTATCAGATATAATATTCTCTGGCACACCATGAAGTCAGAAAATCTCTTGCACAAACTTCTTGGCCAAAGCTAAGGATCCATATTTCAAGCTCCCTGGAATAAAGTTATCCACCTTGGTTAGTTTGTCAACTATTACCAAAATGACATCATGCCTTTGCCTGGTCATGGGTAATGCCTGTATGAAATCCATACTGATGACTTTCCATTTATATTTTGGAATATCATGTGGATATAATAATCCCATTGGGTAGACATGCTCAGACTTGACTTGCTGGCATTCGAAACACTGCGCTATGTAAGATGTCACATCACGATTAAGCCCTGGAAAAAAATACAATGGTCTCAAATCATAAATCATATTATTTACCCCTGGATGTCCTGAAAATGGAGCGCACTGCATCTCCTCCAGTACCACTTTCCTCATCCCTACTCGGTCGGGAATGTACATCCTGTTCTGGTATCTCAAAATACCATCATCCTCAAAACTGTATCTGTCAAAATGGTAGTCACATGGATCATTCTTCAAAGCTGATTTGACCAACTCATAATGGTCATCTCCTGGAAGATTTAGAAACACCTGCTCTCTCAAGTGTTTCCTAGAGGTAGAGATAGCATAAATTTGCCTTCCCCTGCTAAGAGCATCTGTCACTCTATTCTCTTTCCCTTTAATGTATTCAATGCCAAAAGCATACATGCTCAAAAACTCTAACCAACGTCTCTGTCTGGCATTGAGATTGGGATGCATGAAAATATATCTAAGTCCCATATGGTCTATCTTCAGCTCAAAAGGCTTACCCAAAAGGTAATGCCTCCACATCTGTAAAGCACGTACAATAGAAGCCAATTCTAAATTATGCGGAGCATAATTAACCTCATGTTATTTAAGTTTTCATGACACATAAGCCACCACTCTTTCATCTTGCATCAACACACCACCCAAACCCTCACCTAAAGCATTTGTAATTATAGTGAGATGACCATTGGTGTCAGGTACAACCAAAATAGGAGTGGACATGAGCTTCTATTTCAATATTTGAAAGGCTTTCTCACATACCTCTGTCCACTCATATCTTTTCCCTTTCCTCTAAAGGGATGTAATGGGAGAAATAATCTTGGAGAATCCCTCCATAATTTTTTTGTAATAACCAGCCAACCCCATGAAGCTTTGAACTTCGCTCACATTGTTAGGAGAAAGCCATTCAAGTATAGCCTTAATATTGGCAGGATCTACTCTAATTCCATCTACATATATGATATGCCCAAAGTAATGAATCTCTTTTTGGTAGAATGAACACTTTGATAGCTTACCATGCAATTTCTTGTCTCTCAAACATTGTAAGACTATACAAAAGTGCTCTTCATGTTCCTCCATGTTCTTAGAGTAAACTAGGATGTTGTCAATAAACATCTCAACAAACTTATCCAAACAACATCTGAAAAAACTGTTCATAGGGTTCATAAAAGTGGTAGGAGCATTTGTTAGACCAAAAGGTAGGACAACAAACTCATAGTGCCCATAGTGTGTCCTGAAAGTAGTTTTAGATATGTCCTCATCCTTAATCTAGAGCTGATGATATCCAGATCTCAAATCGATCTTAGAAAACACATTTGCACCTTTCATTTTATCTAATATCTCATCTATTCATGGAAGGGGATACCTATTCTTGATGGTCACTTTGTTGAGCATTCTGTAATTAATACACAGTCGCAAGGTACCATCCTTCTTCTTAACAAAGATCACTGGGGATCCCCACGGTGATACACTAGGGCATATGAACCCCTTGTCCAAATTTTCTTGGAGTTGAACCTTTAGTTCATACATCTTAGTAGTAGCCATTCTGTATGGAGCCTTGGATTGTGGCTCAGTTCCATGCATCAATTCAAGGGAGAAATCAAATTATCTCTTCGGAGGTAGTTCAGGCAATTCTTTTGGAAATACATCCCAAAATTCTTGTAATAAGGGATAATCATCCATACTAGGAATTGTGTAAATATCCTTGACATGTGCTACATATAACATACACCCCTTCCTATTTTCCCTTTTTAACTGCATAGCTGAAATCTACCTCAATTCCATAGGTCACTTCACACCTCTTATTACTACAGATTTTCCCTTATCATTAAAGCATACAACAGACTTATCTCTACAATCTACAATTTCCTTATGCTCAATTAGCCAGTTGAGGCCTAATATAACATCATATGATCCCAAAGGGGAGACATAAAGATTTACATGCATGAGAAAACTAGGAAGTTGTAACTCTCTGCAAGATAAACACTGCTCTACCCAATGCTCTGCCCTATTTCCATATTCTACAATCCATGGTTCAGCCATAAATCCTTCTCTAATTAAAAGCCTAGATACAACTCTAGGATCTACAAAGAATTCAGTAGCTCCTATATCTATTAAAATTGAAACATTCTAACCAAAAATATTACCACTCATCTGGATAGGGGTAGCCTAAATATCAGCCTGCCTATGATCAATAGCTGCGTGAATACGATGTTGTGCATGAAGGCCTCTATAATCTAAATGTTGTGGACATCTAGAAAAAAATTGATCACCTTCAAAGATAAAACACCCATCTTGGGGTCTCTATTTTCCTTCTGGTTTGTCCCTCTTATTTCCATTCCTTTTAGAATCCCTGTTATTTCCCTTGTTCAAATTCTGGTTCAGTGAGTTCCTATAGGAATTCCTTCCTAAATTCCCTTGTCCTTTTCTACTCATGTTTCAAATCTTTTGGCATCCACCATTATGCTTTTTATTATCTCGGTACTTCCTCTTGAAACCCTGAATGACATTGGATTTGTGATTAATATTCACTTTGGACAAACTCTGTAACCTCTATTCCTGTCTAAGAGCCATTCTGAGTGTAAAATCCATGGTTTTAGGCTCATGCATTTCAACTTTGGAACCCACCTCAGGATGTAATCCTGTTATGAACTTACGATTCCTAAATCATTCATCCTATTGGTACTGCGAAACATACTTCACCAAATGACAAAATCTTTCATGATATTGAGTAATTGTTAGAACTCCCTGGATTAAATTCTAAAACTCTACCACCTTTTGATCAAAGAATAACTAAGGTAACCACTTCGTGTGAAACAACTACGAGAATTCCTCCCATGATATCTCTCCTGGTTGAAATTTATTTTCTGCCATTACATTTTCCCGCCAAGTGGCAGCTTCTCCTATCAGCGGGAAAGTAGCCCACATTTCCCTAGATTGCCTAGAGAAATTCCAGACATGAAAATATTTTTCCAAGGAGATAATCAATGCCTCAACATCATCTCCAAGAGTCTTACCACTAAAAGTAGGAGGTGTGACCTTTTTTAGGTCTTTGCTAAGCTCCTCAGCTATTTTGCCCCTATTTTCGGCTACCTTTGGATCCCTGAGATCAACTTCTCTTTTCTGTTTCTCCTCTACCCTCCTATCCTCCTAAAATTTCCTTTTCTCTTCATTCAAATGGTTCTCATACTGCCTACCCCTCATGTCATTTTCAAGGTGATCCATACATGCACCATGTTGTTGCAGGAGGTTCCCTTGTTGGGTCAAGAGGGCTAAAATATGCTCTAGCCTCTGATTGGGCTGGTCAATCTGACCATTGCTAGATCTATCCTTGTTATTGTTTCTAGTGTTCATGGTGTTAGATTAAATCCTGTACCCACACAGAAATATGCAACTTTAGCAAGCAGTAGACCAAAGCCCCAGAGTTAAACATGGCTCTGATACCACACTTAAAGACTACATTTTCTTAAAAGATGCCATGTCACACATACAACAAAATTTGCAAAAATGTCTAAAAGGATACATGGTCGTGAGTACACACAGTCTAATCAATCATTAAATATTCATAATGAAAAGAACTTCCTCAGGATTTTGACCTACATGTCAAAATTTCCACAAGAATAATTATACAATAAAGTCATCTTAATAGACGGATGTCAAAAACTTCACATGTCCGTATGAATGTAATGTTAATTACAATAAGGAATTCAACCTGCATGTTGAAACTTCATTAAAATACAAAGTTACAAAAGAATACTTTATTTCATTAAGTGTCATACATAAAGTGATTTGGATGTCGACCTGCATGCCAGACATCAATACATCTCAGTACATGGATGCATCAAAAGATAATAAGATTATGAAAATTAGTACATAAAACCATAAATAAAATACCTTGGACTTCTGTCCATCTGTATATCCCTGTCTCCTAAGCCATCTGACATGTGTCAATCTGCTATCTCAGATGGGGGTGTAGCTTAGGCACTTTTACTGCCCAACCACATAGTGGTTAGCTCCCTCGGGGTTCTTCCTGACATGAAGAATGCGTTGACCCTACCCAAGAAGCCTAGAAACTGACACTGAGGGGTCAGATGGATCTGGTGCATTCGTGAACATATCTACTAACACCTATGTCTAATAGTATAACAAACATGGATGTGGTAGAGGGATAGATCAACAACAAGCATATAAGAGAATAGATATGCAAAATGCTTTGGCCAAAGCTATTCATCACCATGTTTCTACTAGCAATTAGAATTATAACAGATCATTTCTACCCTCGCCTGGTCCTCCACATTCAACACCCTTCCATATTGAATGCATATCATATACACAACTAGAATGGAAGAAAAGTTCTTAATTTATCAATATTTTGCAGAACATATGCTCTAGAATTATCAACATTATTTCTCAGATTTACCTCCCCATAATTCTCATAATGCATTTCCTCAAAACTTGTCAATGTCCTAATATATACAAGAAAATCAACACAATATATATATAGTTCATCTATTCTTTAAAGGAGAGAATATACTACATGAACATATTGCTTACAGTTTTTAGATTTTTCCTAAATTATGAAAATGATAACTCTTTTTGGAAAAAGAAAGACATCATTCACACCAAGATTAACAAAGTGTAACAATATATAAAACGTTCCATTGCTACTATGTTTCCAAGAAATTTTCAAAAAGACAACACACAGTAAGCCATCTCGGCTGAGCATGAAATAACATCAATTAGAATTTAAATAGTTTTGAAATTGTTCGACCGACATCAAAATGAATTTTAAAACCTATTTACACAAGCATCATACTCTAGCTTGTTTGGTGATGGTGTCGACTAAGGTGGAATAACAAGATTCTCACCTTCAGTGGAAAGAAGAAAAACTTCAACTAATGCATGAAGGAAGTATGATATTGGAGAGGGAGGGAGAATTTTAGCACAAGAGTAAAAAAAATTACCGTAGCACAGAAAAGAAAGAGATGTGACACTATATTCTAGTCACACACAATACTGCATCCATTTCAATCTTAACCCAAAAATAAATTAAATTGAAAAGTGACTGTTGTTAATATTGATTTCAAAATGTTGAATCAAGTTGTGGATTAAACCAATTTAATTCTCACATGACAGGATTATGAGGTGGAATATCAGGATTCTAAAATGCAGGGAGATTCACACCAAAAAAAAAATGCAAAGGAATGTAATGAGTTACTTAACTGCACAGGGAACTAAACAATACAAAAACATGCTTAAACTGCAAAGTAGCAGTAGGAAAATGCAGAGTCCTTACCAATTCTCAACACCAACAAGTTACATGGCAATGGGTGGGTGCAAGTTAAAGCTTCCAATCTTGTTTTGTGCAATGAAAAGGAAGGGATTCGACCCCTTATCTAAACATACAAGTTATAATATTTTCCCAAAACCTAGTCATTAGTTATAGGATTAGCGTAGATAACACCCAACTAGAAGTTCCATTTATTTATAATTTTAATGACCTATTCGTATTTCAATAGGTTTAATTACATAGACAAACTGTGGATAAGATAATTTATTCTCCTATGCCATGCAGCTACACAACAACAAATTGAAGACTAGGGAAGAAACATAATTACTACCAAGACACTAACATAGTAGCTCTATAAAGAAATGAAAAATTAGTAGAGTGGTTTCAGTTGGAACCTGTTAAATAAACGGTTAAAAGTCCTCCAGCTGCAACTCGGCTGATAGTATTTGTTCCAATTCCTCTCCCATTTTCCTCCAGAACACTGTCTATATTTCCCTTATTCTCCAATTCCCTCTAGTTGCCCTCTTTTTTCTTGAAACCCCCCTCCCACCCCCCCGCCCCCCCCCCAAAAAAAAACTCTATTCCATTCCAGAATCTCTTTTACTTCCACCCTTGCAAGAAAGAGAGCATGCCTCATTTTAAGGAGTATGGACTCTTTAATAGCCACTCCTCCTCTTCTCCCCTAATCCAACCATTTTGAAAGTACTTTTAAATAAAAATAATAATTTAATAAAATAACTGCAAACATTAATTTCTAATCTAGTAAATTATATATATACATATAATTCCAAAAAAAAAATACACAAAGGTATTTTAAACATGAGCACACACAAAAATAATCATTTATTTCATTCACATTCACGTCATTCACATAGAAGCTCAAGAGTGGTAAACAAAAATATGAAGCAATATCATGAATATATAATATCTCTAAGTGGTGTGTGCATGGACCAGATCATCCGTACCCACCAGAGTTGATGGCTAGCCTCCTCTACCTCAACCACACCCTCGCCTTCATCCTGCATCCACTCAGACATACTTGGAGCCAAAATCAACTTATCAGTATTTGATTAAACATTTAATCAATAATTTGAGCATATTTTATTATTGATATAATCAATAAAATCAACACATTTTATTGTGGTCTTGCCTTAATATCATCACATCTCATCATAATGCATGTTATAAGTAAAAGAGGCATCAAATTAAACATCATATAGTGTCATCATTTCATTGTAAAGTCAAAATATGATCAACCAAAACATCAAAGAAAGATCTAACACTAGAAAAAATAATGACAAAAATAGCGACATATTCTAAACATATCGAATAGGTCAACAAAAGCCAAAAATTCACATGATAAGTCTAAAAATAAAAGTCTCTCATAGGTCGAGTAGTGACAAATGCAAACTTTTTTGTCGAAATGGAATAGCGAGTCAATCCAAACTCCACACACTAGAATTGACTTCACAAGTAAATGAAAGATAGTTTAATAGATAAAAGCATCAATTTGATGAATATGCTCAGATAATATTTTTCTTGGGAGAAATTCTAGAGATTCTGTTGCATTAGCCATGCCAAAACGATGCTAAAACATTTTTCTTCCCTGTTGGTTGTATTTCCTGTTTTGGAGTTTGCCCTGAAATTTTTTGAGAAGCTTGTCTTTCCTACGCTCAGAAGGTCAAATAATCATGTGCCAAATTACTTGTTTGCCTCTGAAAATGTTTATTTTTCTCAAAACCTAGTTGAAAATGTCAAAACCCTAAGCCCTTGAGTAAATTTTGCTTGAAGTTGCAGAAAAGCCCTAAAATTCCCAAGTTTGTTCTATTTCTATGTTACCTTTTTATCACTTAAGTTTGAGCTTACTTGCATGTGCTTATTTCTTAGTTGCCAAGTATCATAAGAAAAAATGAATATTCTTTATAACCTGGAGACTTGGTGGAAAGCTTTGGTTGCGTAGTCTCTTGATAAAATAGAATATGCTGAAATGGTAATGATACTTAGCGCAAACTGTTGATTTGAAGATTATATCTGATGGTAGTCGCATTGTCTCCTGATGGAATCAGAGTTAGTTATTTTATTTGGCGACTTTGAGATTTCCTCAGTCGCATTATCTCCTAATGTAACCCATGGTCATGAGTTAACTTCAAGTGTTAAAGTTACAATGTTGTCGCTAGGTCTCGTGATCAAAAGTGAGTTAAGTAAAAGAACTAGAGATTAAACGACAACCATTGATCCAATATGTAATCTAACGACAGTCGGGAAGTCTCTTGATTGTAACTATGGTTCAGAAATCATCAAGCGACATGGAGATTCAATTGTCACTAGGTCTCTGGATAAACCAAAGGTTAGATGTCAAATTAAATAAAGGTGTTGTCACACAATCGCGAGATAAATGATGAGTTAAGTCCAAAGTTAAGAGATCAGGCGACAGCCATCCGATGAAGATAAGATCAACGGTAGTCGCGCAGTCGTGATACAAAGTTGAAAAGTCAAACATGATCAAGCAATCAGGAGACAAGAAGAAAAGATATGACATGTGTCCATTTGTTGCTAATTCTAATGAATAATTAAGGTTTGTAATGAAGATTACAAGACTTAGCGACAATTGTCAGATGTTGAGAAAAGTTAGATCAACGATGGTGTCATTACCTCCAAATGAAAATTAAAAAGATAAGGTAATCATGTGATTAAGAGACTAATATGTTTAGTCGTGTTTTCTCTTGATTAAACATGAGTTAGGGAAATGATCCAACGACATAGAGATTCCATAGTCATTGAGTCTCTAGATGCAACCCAAGGTAAAGAATAGTTAAAGAATGTGCTTTGTCGCTTTGTCTCCGTAAGATGAAAGGTTAAGTTAAAAGATTAAGCGACATCACGATGACCATTGATATAATAGTTGATCCTACGGTAGTCACTAAATCTCTTGAACAAACCACAGTTGGAAAAATTATTAAGTGACAAGGAGATCACTCAGTCGCTGGGTCACTAGATGTAACCTGAGTCAAAAATAGAATTTTTAGTGGTGCCATCATCGATAATTGTTGACCAATCAGATTAAAGAGATTTTGAAAGATGGAAAAGAAGTTGTAATATAAGTTAAATGCAGCCAATCAGATTTGATTTTGATTTCATTTTGAATTTTATAAGGTTTTATATGCCAAAACACTCATCAGAAATTGATTTCCTGATAGTTTGAATGCCATAGCTAAAACCAGAAATTGATGTCACAGTGCGTGGAACTAATGGCTAAAATTATTGAATGCAAGTTTACTAGCTCGAAGAGACATCTACATTGAATTCTTGATTATAAGTATACTTGTCCATTATCATTTCATTCTTACCAAGCTTACAATTTCTCAGAGCGAAGAGTTCATAGAGAATTTAGTGCTTTCTGAGAAAAGTGAAATTTCTAGCAATAAGTGATTCAGATAGGTGTTTTCTTGACTCAGAATTTGGTAGAAATTGTAATTTGAGGTGTGTTTAGAATTCAAAGCTACAAATTTCAGGATAATTCACAGTTGGTGGTGAGGGTTTTTAGTAGATTTGTTTCAATATCAGTGATAAGGGTTGAGAGTAGAACATAAAGGAAAGATGAGACAACCACAAAGTATGGCGTCCACCAGTGGGAGGAGTGAAGATGTTGATGATGAGTCAAAGGGTAAAAGGAACTACTCAAATGAATTTCTCACTTTGCTTCTAGGCACCGACCAAAATTGAAAGGTTAGTGCTGAGGTTTTAATTGATGATATGGCCCATATTAGAGATGCAAAAACACCTGGTTCATCAGGATATTCACTATTCAATTATTTATTTAATAATAGTGATGAACCTATGCCTATCTCAAACCCTTGGACCTATGGATTATCTAGGTTGATAGTTCCTAACGTCTTTGTTGATGTCGATTTCATATTAGAATTGGCCAGTAGATATGACCCCTCAACCAAAACCATTAAGAGGGATGATGGAAAGCCCTTACTCACTTTGGACTGAAACACCTTCATGAAAGCCTTCAATGTATACTACCCTATGGCTACTGAAATAAAACTGAAGAACCTAAAGAATAGCTACACTAGAGAATCTGGCATTACTGCTAAGTTATTCAGGGATCATCATGTCCCTAAGAAAATGAAAACCTATACAGCCCCCATGCCAGGAGAAACCCCATATTGCTAAAAAGACCTTAATTTCCATATAAAGTACATATCATATGCACTATGTAGAATCCTTGAAAAATATGCTGGGACAGAGAGGATCACCTTAGATATTCTGATGATGGTATTGGATATGCAGAACCTCCATACCACTTCAAATTATGACTACATCTAGTATATCATTTACCAGATGCATCAAGAATTTGTAGATATACAAAGTAAGAAGGATCATCCTAGATTCATGCATTATTCAATCCTCATGCACCTGATCCTATACTACAGTTTCCCAGTCATGAATTGTCAGTTTTTGCAGCCACAAAGGTTCCACCACAATCAACCCAGCCCTATTCAGTTTTGGCTCAGAGTTTGGAATTATACATCTAGGGAGAAAGAGTTCTGTGCTTTTGAAAACTGGATAAAATATCCACTTCTTAACTGCATAGGTGTTGAAAAACCTAGGTTACCTATTAAGGTAATCCAACTATTGAGGCCTTGCCAATATTTGGATAAATGGCCAGGAGACCATAATTGGGGGGATTTCTATTATGAAAAGAATTTCACAATAATGAGGGTTTATGGTTTCTCCCACCCTCCACATATGTTTCCATACCATGTACCACCAAGGATACCTACAATGGAGTTCATTAGGAAGCTCATTTTGATAGACAAAGAGCACTTAGCATCACACAGAAAGGGTACATTTACCCCCACACAATTTAGGATTTACAACTTCACTATTGGAAAAGGAGCTTTGGACCTAGTGAATGCATGGATGAACCATTACAGAATGAATGTGGCCCTGCACACACATATTGATACAGAGGGTTTTATCATGAGTGTAAATAAATTTCTCACACCAACCATCCCCTACACAAAAGAACATGAAGAGTGTATGGAGGAATATTTAATAAGAAACATCTTAAAAGATGAGGAGGTGGACATAATAGAAATTAAGTTCAATGAACTTATGGACCTAGAGAGGTAGGTGAAGAGAAAGGGAATGAAGTTTGGAGGTTTCTACCGTGACATGCCTTATCTAAAATGGCTAGATGAAATGATTAAATCCCATACTCTTTTATGTAGCCAATTGGAGGAAGTACTAGTGATTCTTGAGAAAGGCCATAGGGGCCTCTCAGAGTCTGAATATGATGATGATAGTGATCAAGGATGTCCTTCACCTACTTCATATCCATATTACGAAGAAGTTCCATTACAACAGGCATTTGAGGGGGAAGATGTCATTGACCTAACAGACGTCCCAAAGAAGGAAGTAACCAATGAGCCCGCACTAAAGAAGAAAAGGATAGAAACGGGGGAAAATTCTAAGAAAATAAAGATAGATAGAGTTGGAGCCATGATAACTAGAGACAGACCCTATGATCATTTATTGAGGAAATAGATCAGGACAGGGAAAAAATTACAAAAGGATACAGAGGAAGAGGAAGAGTTTCCTCTTAGGAGATGTACTGATGAGAGGTTGATGCGTCAAGAGGAATTCCTCAAGGATGAAAGCTTCATTAAAACAAGATAATTTAAAGATTTCTTAATATGGAATAAGCAACATAAAATTGGAAAATAGTTGCAATTGGCAGGTGGTGATCTAGTCACCCAGGAGGCCTTACAAACATTGCAGGATTATGATCTTGAATCTAAGGAGATAACAATAGAATAGGCAAGGCAACTGGTCAAGGCCAGTGGAATATTATTTGTAGAGGGCTGGGACTTGTCCTCGGTGTTCATAATTGATCAGATAAGAAGGCAACCTAATGTCAAATTTTCATCAGAGAATTGGGTGGGAGATATGATAAGAGGGTTTGGGTATAACCATAAATCTCAGGCACTTGCAATGTGGAGCTTAGCTCCTAAAGATCAAAATCCATCTATCCTGAACATTCAAGAGAAGATGGAGGGGAACAAGATCATTTGGACATTGGAAAATACAGGGGAGATACCTGCTGAAACAGAGCTACGGGTTACAGAGCATAAAAATGTGATTTTGGAAGCTTTAGCTTCAATTTTTCAGCATAGAAGTGACACCATCAAAGATAAGATTGATGTGGTGTATGGGGCTTATGGCAGGTTTCCAAGCCTACAAGCAGAGCTGGCCAAATTTTTGACAAATTTGACTCCCTATTATGCAACTTGGTTTGGAAGAACATCACTTTTTGAAAGATTGGCATCAGTACAACCATTAAGATAATATCTGCCATAAATAGTGACTTTGGTTGGTATAGAAATAGAACAGATTGGGGCTACTTTATCTTTCTTTGAAGGAAAATCCAATCAAATTGATGCAAAATTGAAGATGTTTGGGGTAAGTTATAGTAGGTTTGTACCTCCTATTAGAACCGAGGATGATCAAATCAAACTATTAGGGTTATGGGGATCAGAGTTTAATGATGTGCTTCCCAATGAAGACATTTAGGTATCTGATCAGTGTGAGCTAGATATGGAGAGATTCAATAAACTTTTGGATGATGCAATAAAGGTAGAAACAGACTGCAATAAGTTCATTGCAGATATTGAAAGCATAATGTAGATGCTAGGTGGGAAAGGAAGAAAGATCAACTAGAAAGTATCTTGAATTTTGAGTGGCCTAAGGAAGAAGATGTGATAGCATGGGACATCATGACAAAGCCCAAGAAAAAGAATCATGTTACAATTGACTTGGATGTCATAGATGAAGAATGAAGGAAACATGGCACCTGATCTATGAGCATAGGAAGGTTAGTAATCTTGAAGAGATTAGTGTATGTTAGCCTATATTGGAGGTCACTAAATATTATTACAACTATCAGATACTATCCTTGATATATGCAGACAAAGGTGCCGACATCCACAAAAGGACAAAGTGCAAATCATATTTCATTCCTCATTTTTTTCCTCCCACCGCTTGGAGTTTTGTTGTCTTTTGTATCTTTATATGTTTTTAGGGTTAGGTCTCCAAATCATCTGAAGCTTGTTGCATCCTTTTATTAAGGATTCCAAGATTATTTGAGACTCTCTATATATTTGTAATTGTAACCTTTTGTAAGGACAGAGAAGAGAGAGTTGGAAACTTTAATAGAAATTACAAGGCAGACTAAAATTGTGTTTGAACCTTTGTACTATTTGTCTATCTAATGTATTTGAAGCTTTGAGACATCAATATAAATATCTTGAAATCTCTTTTCTGCATCTGAATTGTTTCTTTACATTTTTTTATTGTTCTTGTTTGTTTATCTGTAAGGCATTTAAGCACACTGATCATAAGGTGATTGTGTAGTTACTTGTAAGTTCCTTCAAGGAAGGATTAAATTGTTTCAAGTAACCCAGGGAACATAGCATTAGTTTAAGGATTGGATGATAAATTTGTATGGAGAGGATAGTTTATAAGGTATTCTATCTTTGTTTCAAGTGTTTCATTGATTACCTTACTGTGGATTTATAAAAGATATTGACTCGTAGCCCAGGGATTAGGCACCAATTTTATGTTTGTTAAGTAATTGATTTACAATCCAATATTTTCAAATTACTTAATCATATACACTACAGAACAGATAATTCCATTCAAGTGATTGTATTCTTAGGGTATAGTTTATTTTGTTGATTCCTTGAAGACAGGATCATTAGGTTGCCCCTCCTTAAATCAAAAGGAAGAAGGATAAAAGTCCTTGTCTCATTGGTTTATGTTATCAAGGTGATGGAGGAATCCCATCAACTTCAAGAATGGAGATTCCTTGGAGGAAGAAAAGAAACCAAGTCAGTATAGATCAAGCTTCTCCAAGAAGCCAAGACAACACTACTAGGAGAGAGGAGGGTAGTAATCTTTTTAACTATGAAGGAAATACTTCAGAATATGAAGAAACTTCAGAATATGAAGAAACTTCAGAAATAAAATTAGAAAAATTTGCAGCTACTTCCACTTCTAGTGAATGAGAAGGAACAGATGCCATAATTTTAGATTCTAAGGTTCCTTCTCATAAGCTTACTGAGGAGGAAAGAATCATCTTGAAACATCTTGCCCTTATTTGGCAGATGAAAAGGGAAAAAGAACTTAGAAAGAAAAAATATGAACATAAGGATGTTGACAGAAGTAGAAGAAGATCCTCAAGACATTAAACTACAAGAAATACTGAGAAGTCTCAAAAATACCAAGAAATAACCAATACTCATAGAGCTTCTAGTTCACAAAATGTTAAGGACAAAGGTAAACAAAAGCTCACTGAAAGCAAAATTGAAGAGCCTAAAGTCCAGAATGCCCTAACAGAGCAAATTTCCAAATTGGATATTGATCTTGAAAGACTAAGAATAGAAAAGGAAACCATGCAAAAGATGGTAGAAAAAGCTCAGATGGAAGCTCCAACAATAGAAATGAAAAAGAAAATAGATTTTTTGCAGTCTTCCAAATATTCTTATGCTGGAACTGAGAACACAACATCTTCCAAAGAAAAAGCTAATACTTTCAAAGAGACTGATAATTTTCAAAGGAAACCATTGAACCCTGAAAGGTACAAGCAATTTAATTTTATTGGTATTCCTAGATACCCAAATGCATTTCAAAAAGATATGGGTGATGTAGGAGAAAAGCTCCCAAAATTTGCAGGTAATAATGTCATCTCTTGTGAAACACTTAAGAAAATTCATTGATTTTGTTGATGATTTGAATATTACTCATGAAGATGTGTTGATGAAGCTTTTTGTTCAGTCTCTAGTAGAGGATTCTAGAGAATGGTTTAGAAGTCTTTCTAATGGCTTTGTTGCTTCCATGGATGAGTTAATTGAGTTATTTAAAGATCAGTATGGTGATAAGACAAATAAAGGGTTCTTACTAAACGAGTTCAATAACATCAAAAAGAACTATAATGAAGAGGTCACTGAGTTCAATACCGGACTCCAAAGAGAAATGCATAAATTGTTTCAGAAAATAAGGTTGGATGAAGAGTTATGTCTAGCAACCTATTTAAATGCTTTTGATTCTAAAATGGGTTATGCTCTTAGGGATAAGAATCCTAGAACCCTCACTGATGCTTACAAGATAGCAATAAATATTGAGATGAATAGAAGGGTTTCGGGTAAACTGAATAGAAGAGATGATTCAAGGTTTAGTAGGAGTAACGTAAAGGAACCAAAATATAAAGAGTATAGGGATCCTCAAAATAATAGGCCTTCCTATAATAACACTTATAATCCTCATAATAGAATGAAAAATCATCCTTATGGAACTCAGTTTAAGGATGGGAAGCCTATTGCTCCACCTAGAAAAGAAAAACTTGAGAACAGAACTTCAGAGCCTTTGCATAAAAATGTTGTCCATTTGTGTAATGATGATTTTTGGTGTGAGGCTTGTGAAGCTCCACATAATCCTAATTTCTGCATTGTTTCCTTAGATCTGAAAGAAAATGAAGAACAAGGAAATGATGAAAGTGAAAAATGTGATTATAATATGACAAATGCCTATTCATGTCATGATGTAGACTCAGATATTGAAATTGAAAATCATGATTCATATGGTTCACAACGAAATGTAGAGATTCATCATCAACAAATTTTATCAGACAGTGAAATAGAAGAAACAAATGACCATATAAGATGTTATGCACAAAACAATCAAGACCTTCCATTGGTCAGAAAAGCTTCAAATGAAGAAAAAGCAAGAATTACTGCAGATCTGATGAACAAAGCTAGAAGCAACTATAATTTAAGGAATAGAGTAGTTGGTGGTACTGGTATTCAACCATCCGGTGTATTTACAAAAGAAAATAAAATAGACACCAAATGAAAGTTGACCTGGGGAAAGTGCAAACAAACCTAAGGTCAAGATTATAACTAAAGCCATAGAGCCTATTGTTATACAAGAAGGAAAAGCAAAGGTACAAGAAAAAACTACTTCTTCTCTTAAGATAGAAAACAAAAAATCTAAGAAAGAAGAACCAACTGTGAACATACAGACTGAGGAAAATAATATTACTGTTGAAAAACCAAAGTCCTCAGATATAAAATATACTCCAGTAGACATGTGCCACTATTTGTCTCAAATGACTGTAAAAGTTCCATTTTTAGACATGATGAGAATCAAGGAACACAAAGTAAAGATTCTATCATTATTAAATAGTGTGCCTACAGTGAAAATTCAAAGTCTAGAAAATGTTGATAAGAGACCAAGTAACAAAGGGAAGGAAGCTGAAGTAATGATTTCTAAGATTCCTCAGATTTTCTTAAACACAAATACTTCTAAGGTTGTAGACCCATTTTTTCTAACACTGGTAATTAATGGAAGGATGCTTAAAAATTGTATGATTGATTCAGGAGCATCAAATACTATCATGCCAGTATAAATTATGAAGTCTACGGGATTACAAGTGGACACTCCTCATGGGAGATGTCAAGAAATGGATTCTAGGGAAGTCCCTATTATTGGTACTATTGAAGCCATGCCTTACAAATTAGGAGTATGTCCTGATGTGATTTTAACTATGAATGTTCTTTTTGTTGACTTACCGCCACATTATGAGATGTTACTGTCTAGAAAGTGGAGTGCTTCAATGGGACGTAGTATACAAAGTGATTTATCGTATGCTACTTTTAACATTAATGGAAATAATGTTAGAGTGTCAAGAGAAGGTGGGACTCCTCACATGATTGAGTGGTATGAAGACACTAACATTAACTACTATATTGATGTGGATATGGAGAACTTCAGAGTATAGAGGATTGATGATCATCATTAGTGTGAAAATATTGATCCTCTGGTTAAAGAATTGACTGTACAAAATGATGGATTATGGAAAATGTATTTTGATGGAGCTTGCTCAAGAGAAGGACTAGGAGCTGGTGTATTACTGGTATCTCCATCAGGTACAACTTTCAAATATTCTTTTTTTCTATCCTTTCAATGTAAAAATAATATAGTAGAGTATGAGGTTTTATCTTTAGGGCTACATATCGCCATTAAACATGGAATAAATTTTTTAAAAGTTTATGGTGATTCTAAATTAGTGGTAGCCCAAATAAGATCCAAATATGCAGTGAAAAATGATATATTAAAGATGTATAAATATGCTATTTGGGATCAGATTGAAATGTTTGATGCCTTTGATATAAGTTGGATAGAAAGGTCTAAGAATATAATGGCAGATTTCTTAGAAAATGTTGCTCTAAAAACTGATGATTAGACTTTACATGGGGTATCAATACTTGACGTTAAGACAAGACCAGTTGTTCTAGATAATATTTACAACTGGAAAGTTTTTCAGGATGACCAAGACATTTTGAGATTCATTCAGTGTTTGGACCATTATGAGAATTAGTACATAGATTGTAATACCTTACTGGAAAATAATAATGGTAAAGATTATGTCTTAGGAAATGAGGTTGTCCAATTGAGTTCCAATCATATTCCTAAGGGTCTGGTTGAACTTGAAGCATTGTTCAATAGTCAGAATGATCACTCAACAAAAATAAGCAATGCTAAGGTTGAGGACTTGGACGAAATTAACTTAGGATCAGAAACCAGTCCTTAAGTTGTTTACATTGGAAAAGGTTTATATTCCCTTATAAGGAGAAATTTTATTAAACTATTGAGAAAATATAAGCATGTTTTTGCATGCTCATATGAGGCTCTAAAAGCTTATAGGGAATACCTTTTCCAACATGAGATCCCACTAAAATCAGAGGTGAAACCATTTTGGCAAAAATAGAGGCCTATTAATCCTTTGCTAGCTCCTAAGATGTAGCAAGAGTTGATGAAATTAAAAGATGCTGGGATTATCCATCCTATCAGACACTCAACATGGGTTTCAAACTTGGTACCAGTAAGAAAAAAGAATGGTGAAGTCAAATTATGTGTGGATTTTAGAAATTTAAATATTACCTCACTAAAAGATAATTATTCTTTACCCAACATGGAGGCAATGCTACACAAAGTGACTGGTTGTGAGCTGCTGTCAATGATGGATGGTTTCTCAGGCTAAAACCAAGTTTTAGTGAAGGAATCAGAGCAGTACAAGACTGCATTTACCACTCCTTGGGAAACTTATGTCTATATCAGAATGCCATTTGGATTGATAAATGTAGGAGCAACTTTTAAAAGGGCCATGGATGTTGTTTTTAAAGAATTTATTGAATTTCTCATGGTCATTTATTAGGATGATCTAATTGCATACTCTAAGAAAGCTAAAGATCTTTGTAAACACCTGGGTAAAATTTTCAACAAAGCTTTAGAATATGGTGTTTCATTAAATCCTAAGAAATGTCATTTTGCAGTACAGGAGGGAAAGTTGTTGGGACACATAGTGTCTAAAAATGGAGTGAGAATAGACCCATAAAAAATAGAAGCAATCGAGAAGGTCCTTGCTCCAAAAAACTTAAAGGGAGTTCAATCTTTCTTAGGAAAGATTAATTTTGTGAGAAGATTTATAGCAAACTTTGCATAAATTATCAAACCTATCATAAAGTTGCTGAAAAAAGATGCAAAATTCAATTGGAATGAAGAAGCTCAAATGGCATTTGAAAAAATAAAGAAGGCAGTGCAAGAGACTCCTGTTCTAAAATCACCTGATTATAGAAAGCCCTTTTCTCTATTTTCTTTTGCATCTTATCACACAATTGCTGTTGTTTTACTACAAAAAGATGAAGAAGGATTTGAGCATCCAATAGCCTTTTATAGTAAATCTCTCTAGGCTGTAGAAGTGAACCATGAGATGATGGAGAAGCAGGCATATGCTTTAGTAAAAGATGTAAAATCTTTTAGACCATATTTGGTCTGTGCTAAGGTGCAAGCATATGTCACTCACTCAGCATTAAAGGATATTCTTACTTAGTCAAAATTGACTAGTAAGAGGTGTAAGTGGATCAATAGAATTCAAGAGTTTAATCTTGAAATCCACATTACAAAGTTAATAAGAGGTCAAGGTTTGGCCAAACTCATGACAGACGATAACTTAGATTTGGTACAAGTGAATGATATAGAGACATGATTTGGCAGTGACAAGTATAGAAAGACAACCATTTTATGCTAATATTGTGTACTTTTTAAAGAATGCCAAGTTTCCTAATATTATGATTGACAACCAAAAGAGAAATCTCAGATTGTAGGCTCAAAAATACACTTTAGTCAAAGGATATTTGTACTGGAAAGACAGAAATGGTGTGTTATTGCTATGCTTGGATCATAGCCAATCTGAGAAAGTTTTAAGTGAGATGCATGCAGGGGAGTGTGGAGGTCACTTTTCTACCAAGACCATTGCCCATAAGATTTTAAGGGCTGGATACTATTGGCCTTGTTTATTTAAAGATACATATGCATGTGTTAGAAAATGTGAACCTTGTCAGAGGTTCTCAAATAAGCTCAAATTTTCAGGAGCCTTATTATTAAACCGAGTGAGTGTTGAAGCCCCTTTTTCTATGTGGGGAATTGATTTTATTGGTGAGTTTGCAGAAAAATCTAGTGGAGGACATAGTTGGATACTGGTAGCTACTGATTATTTTACTAAATGGATTGAATCCATTCCTACAAAAAAGGTAACAAGCAAGGTAGTCACTAAATTTTTAATGGTGAATATTCTGACTAGATTTGGTGTACCTTCAAAGTTAATTATGGATAATTCCATGTGCTTTAGATCAGAAGAAATAATAGATTTCTATGAGAAATATGGGATCATAATTTCATATTCATCCCCATACCACCCACAGGAAAATGGACAAGCTGAATCCAGTAATAAGAGTATATTGAAGATATTAAAAAAGACTCTTGAAAAGAATAAGAGAGCATGACATACCAAATTAAAGCTAGCACTCTATGCTGATAGAATAATAGTTAAGAAGGCCACTGGTAAGTCACCATTTGAATTGGTATGTGGTCTATAGTCAAAAATGCCTATAAACAATTTGTTACCAGTATATCAATTCATGCAAGAAGAGCAGTTAGATGTTTCTGACAACATGGAGAATAGAATGATTCAATTGGCAGAGTTGGATGAAACAAGAAGAGATAGATAGATGGAAAACATCAAATTACAATAGAAGATGAAATATATGTTTGACAGAAGGGAAATTGATAAAAAATTCCAACCAGATGACCTACTTCTTCAATGGAATGTGAGATCAAAAGATAAGGGAAAGCATAAAAAATTTGAATCCTTATGGATTGGGCCATTTATTATTTCACAAAGCTTTGGAAAAGATTCCTATTTATTGAAGAACATGGATGGAGAATATTTTGAGTTTCCAGTGCATGGGAAATTTCTAAAGCCTTTCTTCAATTAAAAAACAAAGTTTTATGCACAGGTAAGTATGTATTATGTTGTGTATAGTTTCTTTTAGTTGTGTGTTTCCCTGAAGCTGTAGTTTAATTTGTGTCAAATAAGAGTTCTGCAACCAGATATTCTGAGATTCTTTGCCATAAACTTGTGGTTAGCCATCCTTAGAGAGAGCCACTATTGGTTGTATTTCCTATTTTGGAGTTTGACCTAAAAAAATTTGAGAAGCTTGTCTTTCCTACACTTAGAAGGTCAAAAAATCATGTGCCAAATTACTTGTTTGCCTCTAAAAATGTTGTTTTTGCTCAAAACCTAGTTGAAAATGTCAAAACCCTGAGCTCTTGAGTAAAATTTTTGTGAAGTTGTAGAAAAGCCCTAAAATTCCCAAGTTCGTTCTATTTCTACGTTACCTTTTTATCACTTAAGTCTGAGCTTATTTGCATGTGCTTATTTCTTAATCACCAAGTATCATAAGAAAAAATGAACTCTTTATAACCTAGAGACTTGGCGAAAAGATTTGGTCATGTAGTCTCTTGATAAAATAGAATATGTTGAAATAGTAATGAGACTTAGCGTAGACCGTTGATTTGAAGATCAGATCTGAAAGTAGTCACATTGTCTGCTGATGGAATCAGAGTTAGTTATTTTATTTGGCGACTTCGATATTTGCTTAGTCACATTATCTCCAATATGTAACCCATGGTCATGAGTTAACTTCAAGTGTTAAAGTATCAATGTTGTCGCCAGGTCTCATGATCAAAAGTGAGTTAAGTAAAAGAACTAGAGATTAAGCGACAACCATTGATCCAAGATGTAATCTAACGACAGTCGGGAAGTCTCCTGATTTTAACTATGGTTTAGAAATCATCAAGCGACATGGAGATTCAATTTTTGCTAGGTCTCTGGATAAACCAAAGGTTAGATGTCATATTAAATAAAGGTGTTGTCGCGCAGTCGCAAGATAAATGATGAATTAATTCAAAAGTTAAGAGATTAGGTGACAACCATCCGATGAAGATAAGATCAACGGTAGTCGCATAGTCACGATACAAAGTTGAAAAGTCAAGCATGATCAAGCAATCAAGAGACAAGAAGAAAATGTATGATATGCGTCCATTTGTCACTAAGTCTCATGAAGAATTAGGGTTTGTAATGAAGATTATGAGACTTAGAGAAAACCATCAGATGCTAAGAAAAGTGAGATCAATGGTGCTCGTGTTGTCTCCAGATGAAAATTAAAAAGATAAGGTAATCACATGATTAAGAGACTAATATGTTTAGTCGCATTTTATCTTGATTAAACATGAGTTAGGGAAATGATCCAGTGACATAGAGATTCGATAGTCACTGAGTCTCCAGATGCAACCCAAGGTAAAGAACATTTAAAGAATGTGCTTTGTTGCTTTGTCTCCATAAGATGAAAGGTTAAGTTAAAAGATTAAGAGACATCACAATGACCATTGATCTAATGGTTGATCCTATGGTAGTCGCTAAATCTCTTGAACAAAATACAGTTGGAAAAAGTATTAAGCGACAAGGAGATCACTTAGTTGCTGGGTCGCTAGATGTAACCTGAGTTAAAAATAGACCTTTCAGCGGCTCCATCATGGACAATTGCTAACCAATTAGATTAAAGATATTTTGACAGATAGAAAAGTAGCTGTAATATGAGTTAAATGCAGCCAATCAGATTTGATTTTGAATTTTACAAGGTTTTATATGCCAAAACACTCATCAAAAATTGATTGCCTGACAGTTCGAATGCCACAGCTAAAACCATAAATTGATGTCACAGTGCATGGAACTAATGGTGAAAATGACTGAATGCAAGTTTACCAGCCTGAAGAGACATCTACATTGAATTCTTGATTATAAGTATACTTGTCTATTATTATTTCATTCTTACCAAACTTCCAATTTCTCAGAGTGAAGAGTTCTTAAAGAATTTAGTGCTATCTGAGAAAAGTGAAATTTCCAGCAGTAAGTGATTCAGATAGGTGTTTTTTTGATTCAGAATTTGGTAGAAATTGTAATTTGCAGTGTATTCAGAGTTGAGAGCTACAGATTTTAGGATAATTCACAGTTGGTGGTGAGGTTTTTTAGTAGATTTGTTTCAATATCGATGATACGGGTTGAGAGAAGAATAGAAAGGAAAGACGAGCTAAGAAAATAGTATGGCATCCACCAGTGGGAGGAGTGAAGATGTTGATGATGAGTCAAAGGGTAAAAGGAACTACTCAAATGAATTTCTCACTTTTCTTCCAGGCTCTAGCCAAAATTGAAAGGTTAGTGCTGAGGTTTTAATTGATCATATGGCCTATATTAGATATGCAAAAACACCTGGTTCATCAGGATATTCACTGTTCAATTATTTCTTTAATTATAGTGATGAACCTATGCCTATCTCAAACCCTTGGACCTATGGATTAGCCAGGTTGATAGGTCCTGACATCTTTGTTGATGTCAATTTCATATTAGAATTGGCCAGTAGATATGACCCCTTAACCAAAACCATTAAGAGGGATGATGGAAAGCCCTTACTCACTTTGGACTGAAACACCTTCATGAAATCCTTCAATGTATACTACCATATGGCTACTCAAATAAATTTAAAGAGCCTAGAGAATAGATACACCAGATAATCTGGCATTGCTGCTAAGTTAATTAGGGATCATCATGTCCCTAAGAAAATGAAAACCAATATAGCCCCCATGCCACGAGCCACCCCATATTGCTACAAAGACCTTAATTTCTATATCAAGTACATATCATATGCACTATGTAGAGTGCTTGGAAAATATGTTGGGGCAGAGAGGATCACCTCAGATATTCTGATGATGGTATTGGATATGTAGAACCTCCATACCACTTCAAATTATGACTAAATCTAGTATATCATTGACCAGATGCATCAAGGATTTGTAGATATATAGATTAAGAAGGATTATCCTAGATTCATGCATTATTAAATCCTTATGCACCTAATCTTGTACTACAATTTACCAGTCATGAATTGTTAATTTTTGCAGCCACAAAGGTTCCACCACAATCAGCCCAACCCTGATCAGTTTTGGCTCAAAGTCTGGAATTATACATCTAGGGAGAAAGAGTTTTATCCTTTTGAAAACTAGATAATCTATCTACTTCTTAAGTGCATAGGCGTTGACAAACCTAGGTTACCTATTAAGGTAATCCAACTATTGAGGCCTTGCCAATATTTGGATAAATGGCCAGGAGACCATAATTGGGGGGATTTCTACTTGTTACCCAAATTTTCCATTTCTGTGCAAATTGGCCTGATCTGCCCTGTCTGGCATTTCTCTGTCATGGTTCCCAGGTCTTGGCTCTATTTAAAACCCCTAAACCCTAAGTCTTTCATGCAAATGAACAGGAAAAATCCCTAATCCTTGGCACGTTATGTTTTGAAGTTACTTTTTCCAACAACTTAGAGCATGTGCTTTATTTCTAAGTCGCTTGATCGCTTCAGCCTGGGTGAATATTCTTTTCTTTCTCCCAACTTCGCTTTTCCTTGTGTTGCGTGGTCTGATGATCTTTTGGAATATTCCCTAAATGTCTCCCGACTTAGCATTTTCTCTTTGGTCGCATGATCGCCAGATCCATGATAAGCCCTGTGACAAGTGGGACCCTCTCAGTCAGTCGGGTGATCGTGTGACCCCCAGCGAATATTCCCTTTTATCTCCCGACTTTGCTTTTTGCTTTGTCGTGTAGTCTCTTAACATCTTGGAATATTCCCTCTGCGTCTTCTGACTTAGCGTTGTTCTTTGGTCGCGAGGTCGCTAGATCTATGTTACAAGTCACATAAAGAATGGGGCCTGCCCTCAGTCGCTTGATCGCATGAAGAATTCAACAGTCAAGGAAAATTCTTCCGACTTCGCGATCTACTTCATGTCGCATGATCGCTTGATCCAGCCGTGACAAACAGTTAAGTTTTCTTCAGTCGCGTGGTCTCGTGATTAAAAGGCAGTTAGGAGATAACATTCCCGACCCCGCGACTAGCTGTTTGATTTTAGCAAATTTACTCAGTCACCTTGTCGCTAGAACAACACGATGACTCAGCTTCCCCAATGCAAACAGATGGGCCGGTGGCTGTGTGACAGGTGGCATATGGCAGGTGGATGTGGGTCCTTAGTCGGGTGATCGCCAGACGGAGGAAATTGATCATGCAACTTCGAGACTTGTATGCTTTGCCTTTTAGTCGTGTGATCGCTGGATAATTTAAGGGTATCCTCAGTTTTATAGCGACCAAGAAACAGCCATCTGATGCAAAGTTCAGAAGATCCAACAGTGGTCGCTAAGTCTGGTGATCAAAGTGCCCTATGTGAAAAGTACTCCCGACTTGGCGATTAAGGCAGTCGGGATGTCGCTAGAAGGATTAAAGGGCACATC
>MU228519.1:1326610-1342087 GCA_018584345.1 Thuja plicata | reverse complement strand
TACTTGTAGAAGAGTATGTCTGCTTGCAGGTTGTAACTAGTGTTTTATTGTTTAAAACTGTTAACTGTGAAGAAGTCTTTCCTTTTAGCTGGTTTACTCATGACCTGGTTATGAAATATTTATGCATTCCTATACAGGAGACTTGTGTTTTACTTACAATCCAGAGTTATTTGACCCAGGGGTTTAATCTTCTGTGTGTTATGTTTCATGCCAATTTCGGTGCATCACCTAGTAGGTAGTTTGCTTTCAGTCATTTCTCTTTCAAGCAATCCTTCTATCCCTTTCCCTCAAAAGATTTATTTTCCTGTAAAAGAAGCAAATTAAGGTGATTATCCAAGAGGAACCAGCCTAGAACCTGGAGGTCTCATCTTAGTTAGCATAGGTCCCACAACCTAGAGATGATTCCCTTGTTATACTAGATTATCAAGACCAAGAGAGCTTGAGATCAGAGGCGCAAATTCAATGTATAACACTACTATGAAAAGAATTTCACAATAATGAGGGTTTATGGTTTCTCCCACCCTTGACATATTTTTCCATACCATATACCACCAAGGATAGCTTCAATGGAGTTCATCGGGAAGCTCATTTTGATAGACAAAGAGCACTTGGCATCACACAGAAAGGGTACATTTACCCCCACGCAATTCAGGATTTACAACTTCACTATTGGAAAAAGAGCTCTGGACCTAGTGAATGCCTGGATGAACCATTACAGAATGAATGTAGCCCTGCACAGACATTTTGATACAGAGGGTTTTATCATGATTGCAAATAAATTTCTCACACCAACCATCCCCTACACAAAATAACATAAAGAGTGTATGGAGGAAGATTTAATAAGAAACATCTTAGACGATGAGGAGGTGGACATAAGAGCAATTAAGTTTAATGAACTTATAGACCTGGAGAGATAGGTGAAGACAAAGGGAATGAAATTTGGAGGTTTCTACCCTGACATGCCTTATCTGAAAAGGCTAGATGAAATGATTAAATTCCATACTCTTTTATGCAACCAATTGGAGGAAGCACTAGTGGTTCCTGAGAAAGACCATAGGGACCACTCAGAGTCTGAATATAATGATGATAGTGATCAAGGTTGTCCTTCACCTACTACCTATGCATATTACCAAGCAGTTCTATTATAGAAAACATTAGAGGGGGAAGATGTCATTGACCTAACAGAGGTCCCAGAGAAGGAAGTAACCAATGAGCCCCCACTAAAGAAGAAAAGGATAGAAATAGGGGAACCTTCTAATAAAAGAAAGACAGACAGAGTTGGAGCCCTAATAACTGGAGACAGACCCTGTGATCTTTTATTGAGGGAATAGATTAGGGCAAGGAAAAAATTACAAAAGCATACATAGGAAGAGGAAGAGTTACCTCTTAGGAGCTGTACTGATGAGAGGTTGATGCATCAAGAGGAATTCCTCAAGGATGAAAACTTCATTAAAACAAGAGAATTTAAAGATTTCCTAATATGGAATAAGCAACAACAAATTGGAAAATAGTTGCAATTGGCAGGTGGTGATCTAGTCATCGAGGAGGCCTTACAAACATTGCAAGATTATGATCCTGAATCTGAGGAGATAACACCAGAACATGCAAGGCAACTGGTCAAGGCCAGTGGAATATTATTTGTAGAGGGCTGGGACTTGTCCTTAGCATTCATAATTGATCAGATAAGAAGCCAACCTAATGTCAAATTGTCATCAGAGACTCAGGTGGGAGATATGATTAGAGGGTTTGGATATAACCCTAAATCTTAGGCACTTGCAATGTGGATCTTAGCTCCTTAAGATAAAAAGCCATCTATTCTGAACATTTAAGAGAAGATGGAGGGGAACAAGATCATTTGGACATTGGAAAATATAGGGGAGATACCTACTGAAACAGAGCTACGGGTTACAGAGAATAACAATGTGATTTTGGAAGCTTTAGCTTCAATTTTGTAGCATAGAATTGACACCATCAAAGATAAGATTGATGTGGTGTATGGGGCTTATGGCAGGTTTTCTAGGCCTACAAGTAGAGGGTGGCCAAATTTTTGACAATTTTGACACCCTATTATGCATCTTGGTCTGGAAGAACATCACTTTTTGAGAGATTTGCATCAGTACAACCATTAAGATCAGATTTGCCAGAAATAGTGACTTTGGTTGGTACAAAAATAGAATAGATGGGGGCCAATTTATCTTTCATCAGAGGAAAATCCAATCAAATTGATGCAAAATTGAAGATGTTTGGGGTAAGTTATAGTGGGTTTGTACCTCCTATTAGAACCGAGGATGATCAGATCTGACCATTAGGGTTATGGGGATCAGATTTTGATGATGTGCTTCCTAATGAAGACATTTATGTATCTGATCAGGGTGAGCTAGATATGGAGAGATTCAATAAACTTTTGGATGAGGCAATAAAGGTAGAAACATACTATATTAAGTTCATTGCAGATATTAAAAGCATAATAGATGCTAGGTGGGAAAGGCAGAAAGATCAACTAGAAGGTATTCAAAATTTTGAGTGGCCTAAGGAAGAAGATGTGACAGCATGGGAAATCATGACAAAGCCCAAGAAAAAGAAGCCTGTTATAGTTGACTTGGATTTGAAGGATGAAGAATGCAGGACACATGACACCTGATCTATGAGCACAGGAAGGTTAGTAATATTAAAGAGATTAGTTTATGTTAACCTATATTGGCGGTCACTAAATCTTATTACAACTATTAGATACTATCCTTAATATATGTAGACAAAGGTGTTGACATCCACAAAAGGAAAAAGTGCAAATCAGATTTCATTCCTCAGTTTTGTCCTCCCATCACTTGGAGTTTTCTTGTCTTTTGTCTCTTTCTATGTTTTTAGGGTTAGGTCTCCAAATCATTCAAAGCTTTTTGCATCCTTGTCTTAAGGATTCCAAGATGATTTGAGACTCTATATATATATGTAATTGTAACCTTTTTGTAAGGACAGAGAAGAGAGAGTTGGAAACTTTAATAGAAATTACAAGGCAGACTAAAATTGTGTCTGAACCTTTGTACTATTTGTCTATCTAATGTATTTGAAGCTTTGAGATATCAATATAAATATCTTGCAATCTCTTTTCTGCATCTGAAATGTCTCTTTACATTTTTGTTATTTTTCTTATGTGTTTATCTGTAAGGCATTTAAGCACACTGATCATAAGGTGATTGTGTAGTTACTTGTAAGTTCCTTCAAGGAAGGATTAAATTGTTTCAAGTAACCCAGGGAACATAGCATTAGTTTAAGGATTGGATGATAAATTTGTAGGGATAGGATAGTTTATAAGGTATTCTATCTTTGTTGCAAGTCTTTCAGTGATTACCTTACTGTGGATTTATAAAAGATATTGACTCATAGCCCAGGGATTAGGCACTGGTTTTATATTTGTTAAGTAATTGATTTACAATCCAATATTTTCAAATTACTTAATCATATACACTACATAACAGATAATTCCATTCAAGCGATTGTATTCTTAGGGTAAAGTTTAGTTTGTTGATTCCTTGAAGAGAGGATCATTAGGTTACCCCTCCTAAAATCAAAAGGAAGAAGGATAAACATCCTTTTTTTATTGGTTTATGTTATCAAGACCATAACCTGGTTTATAGTACTCTATTTTAAATTAATCATTGCAATCTCCAAGGTATCTTATAAGTTGTTACAATGAGTTCAGAAGTAACAAACCAGTGAATGAACTAATTCACTAAAAACATTGACTGAAGAATCAATTAATTATCATAGGTAATACCTATCTGAGTTTGAGGAGCTCAAAAAAGGAGGTGATAATAGGTATCCCCAGTGTTATCAAATACCTCATCAATTAGCCTTTATCTTGCATAAAAAGGAGTTTGCATTCAATTATATAAGTATACTATCATTTTAAGGTTGTGTTGCAAGAAAAAGAGCTAACATGCCCAATAAAAACAAGGTGAAGTCTATCATTTTTGCAATTTAGAGGTCATTAGAGAAGGCCAAAATACCACAAAAAGTAGTGATCAAATGAATATTTGTGTAACATAACTTGAGCACCAAAAGTGATTTGAGCGCTTCCTAAATATGATGCCAAACTTTGCACTGAAAAAAAAGTAGAAATGGTTTAAATGACTACAAACAAAACTCAAATCAGGCATAGTGTTCATGGATTTCAAAGTTGACTAGACATTAAGATTGACATGAAGTTCCAAAATACTTTGACATCAAAATACAAAACTTACTAATTTTTAGACTTTGAAATACAACGTTTAGGCACCAAAAAACAAAGATAGAAAGTTGAGAAAATGACAATCCTTGAGAAAGATTAAATATTCGCAAATTAATGTAGCTTAGTTAGGTTGAATGATATAAATATGATGTAGATTGTGTTGGATATATGAATTCCAATATTCATTTGGTTTTTCCTTGCAATTGACTCTTGGATCTTCATGTTCTAGATAAGGAATTATTTGAATTTAATATGATGTAATATATTTCTATATGTAACTGAGAAAAATAGAGATTAATAAGAGCTTTTCCCTGTTTCAAAAATGGATGTAATCATTTATAGTAAATTTTTATAGATTTTTTTGTTTTGAGTCTCTTGCTATGTGAAAATTTTGTTTTTATTTCTAGTTCTAGGTATTTTATTTATTCACACTACATAATTAACATTGGTATCATAGCTCGATGGTGAAGCTTATTGAAAGTCATTGAAGAATTTCCAAGAAAATGGAGGGCACAAATAAATGGAGAATAGAGAAATTCTCCAGGAAAAACTTTGGCTTATGGATAGCGCACATGGAGTCACTATTGATTAAACAAGATCTCTCACTCGCACTAGAAGGGAAAGCGAAGAACCCAAATTAAAAGACATATAAGTTTGGGAGAAATTAGATAAAAAGGAAAGAGAAACAATTATTGTTTCATTGTCCATCAACATTGTTTTTAATGTCTCAGCTAAAAGACATCAAAAGATTTATGGGACAAGCTTTCTTCAATGTATGAGATGGATTCAACCTCAAATAAAGTTTTCATTATGAAGAAATTGTACAATCTAAAAATGAAGGAGAAATAATTCAAATCACCTCAACGAGTTCAACACTATAATTGGACAGCTGATTTTGGTAAGCATCAATTTAGATGATGAAATTAAGGTAATTTTGATATTGTGTTCTTTACCAAATAGCTGGAAGGGTATTGTAATGGCAATTAGTACTTCAATTGTCGACAAAGGAAAACTAGTTTTCAATGATGTAGTTGGTACTCTTCTCATTAAAGATATGAGAAGGAATAATCAAGGGTCTTCATCAAGTGATGCCTTGTTTATGGGAAATAGGGAAGGCCTTAAGAGAGAGCCAAAAAAAATAATAGAAGAAGATCCAAATATATAAAAAGATCAAAGTCAAGGTGTAGAAAATATGATTGCTAGTTTTGTGGGAAAGCTGGTCATACAAATAAAAATGGTTGGTCTTACAAAAAGGCACAATAAAAATTAATGGACAACAACGCTAACACCATATATGAAAAATAAGAAGGCATCCTAGTTTTGGCAACAAGTGATACTACATTGGATTCATGGGTGCTTGATTACAGTGCCTCTTTCCATGCAACTTCATGTTGGGAGGCTTTAAAAAATTATGAAGTATGTCAGTTTGGGAGAGTTTATCTTGGAGATAATGAAGCTTGTGAAATAATTAGCAAATGGAACATCATATTGAAACTTCACAATTCTAATAAGTGGTTGTTAAAATATGTACTTCATGTACCCAAGATAAAATTAATTTGACATCTTATTGGAAATTTGGATGTGTTTTCATTGATGTCAACATGTCTACTATGTAGTTTGGATGTTTCTTGTGTAGTTTTTCTAGTAACGCAGGATGATCACAAGAATGGAAAAGGAATCTTACTGAATATGAGGATTCATGCACCTCATGGGATGATTTAGAGGTTTTCTACATGGTTCATGTCAAGTTTCAGTTGCTGACATGATAATTTGATCAAGTTATGATGTCACATATGAAGACTCATTATTTTACTATTTTCCAGTGTAACAGAGTTGCAGAGAATAATTTTGCACACATTCTCAAGGTGATATATTTGGTTGCGTAAATATAAATGTGTTAAGGACATAAAAATGTGTCTACCATTCAAAGGGTTTGTGAATCTAATGGTCCGCAAGGCATTTACAAGTATTTCATTTGGGGGTAACAATGTTCTTGAGGTTTAGCATGAAATGTTGATAGACCCGATGAGTATGATGGATTTGATTATTTGTTTGAGCTTCATGATGCCTTAGGATGATCTAGGATTATTTGTCTAATGAGTTGGCAACTTAAATTGATCAAGGTGAGCAAGTTCAATGGATTTGAATATTTTTTTATGTTCTTAGCCAACATGTCAAGAAAAGTTGATAAAATAGTTTATGAGATATTGATAAAACTTTTTAGAGTTATGATTATGATCTCGAGGTGTTTATGAACAATGTAAGCAATGTTTTTCAAGAATGCAGTGATCCCGATGGTTGATTTTGGTGCTAAGAGTTGAATGTTTGAGTGTTAGGTTTTTCTGACCTAGTTCTTGATAAATATGGTGAATTAGGGTTTGATTTGTGTTGTTGTGTGTGTTCACCAGTGTTTAGAAGATTGCAGAAGGCATAGGTTTCTATTGAAACACTTTTATAGATCTAATGAGGGTTGTATTTCTCATCTGTGTGTTACAAAGATAATTGCAGCAAGGGATCTAATTGTACTAAAATGGAATTCACCAAGGTATAGGTAGATGCTATCATATAGTTCATGAATTCTCATTTTGGTATCTGACTTGTGATTGTAAGTCAGTGAGACTTCCTTAGGGTTCTAGCCCAAGGAAAATTTAGTAGTGAACTCTAGGCAGTGTTCCTGAATGCATGTGTATTCCCCATATTGTAACAAGTCTATACTTATAACAAGGTACTAGTCTTATTGTGGGCTTTAGTCCCACCATGGATTTCACCCTAGTTTGGGTTTCCATGATAAAAAAATTTGTGTTACATGTGGTGTTGATCTTTTCTTATTTGTGTTTACATGCTTTACATTTTGCAAATTAGTAATAAAGGTTAAAGTGATAAAGGGTTTCAAGTTTTAAAGGTTTAAGGGTTTGGATTTTTAAGTGTTCTAGGAGCAACTTATTCACCCCCTCCCTCTTAGTTTCCTGCTACCTATTTCCTACAATTGGTATAAGATCCTAGTCCCTTGAAGGAAGCCTAACAACTTGAGGGAGATCCGAAGATGGTAGCATACAAGAAGGATAATCCAAGATTTTATGGAGCCAACTATGCATTGTGGAAGAACTGCATGATTCTACATCTTAGATGCATTGATGAAGATTTTTTGAGAATTATAAAGAATTCATACAACCCTCCTCAAAACCCTATAACTCCTGATGAGATCAATGAGGCCAAGGTGAACATTAGGGCAAAGGAAGCTTTGTTGAGTGCATTGAATGATGTAGAGATGACCAATGTAATGGAATTGGAGATAATCAATCAGATATGGGAGAAGTTGGAAATTATTTATGAAGGAGACACAACAGTAAATATGGACAAGTTGCAGATCTTGAAAGGAAAATATGAATCCATGAAGATGAGAACATTTCATCCTACATGATAAATATCAATTATATGGTGTGTGCTATCAGATGTGATGGAGGTACACTCGATGAAGATGAGATTGTTGCAAATATTTTTATAACATTTATTCTTGCCTATGGAAACAAGGTTGCAACTATTGAATAAATAAGGACATTGAAAAATGTGACAAGGTAAAATCTCATTGGAAAACTTATATGCTTTGAATTGAGTGTGTTATGTGGAGCACTTCCCATGAAAAAGACAATATTTAAAGTCATAGTGACTAGTAAGGACATGCAGAAATCATATCTGACTAAGAGACCTACAAGGAGACTGTCAAGATGGGAGAAGGAGGTAAAGGAAATGGAAGAGGAAGACAAAGAACTTGAAGATTTGGAAGAAAATTTTGTGAAAATATTACATTATAGAGCTCCTGCTAGTAGTAAGTATAAAGGCAAGATGCGTTTTAAATGTTTTTTATGTGGTAAAGTAAGATAATTTGTTCATCTAGGTGTCCTAATAGAATTTCTAAGTATAAGTATGAGCCTAATCCAAGGGAAAGAAATTATTTCTATGCTCTTAATGATGATGGTGTTACTGATGATGAATCTGACGAAGATGATGAATTCACATTCATTTCCATTAAGGAATATGATGATCCTATGACTGATATTGTAATGAATTCTAGTTCTACTAAAGATATTGAAGAGAAAGCTCTAGATGATCAAGTTGTACTCAAGGAATATAAGTGGGTTATGGATAGTGGATTCTCTCGTCACATGACTGATGACAAGAGTAAATTTTTAAGCTTTGAGAAGTATGATGGTGGCGGAGTGAAATGGGGTGACAACTCTAGTGGTAAGATCAGAGGTAGAGGTTCAATTACTTTGGATGGTAAAAATAACATTGATGATGTATTGTATGTAGAAGGTTTGAAACATAATATTCTTAGCGTTAGTTAGTTGATGGATAAGGATATGGATTGCATTTCAAGGATGACTAGAGCAGGAGCACCTAGGCTAATCCCTAATGTCAAATTTTGATGTGGATTCTACTAACCTTAGCCAAGTCAGTAGTGTTTATTTTTGACCTTAGAAGGTCTTGCAAGTTTTTCCCTAGGTGGATTTTACTAGGATCAATCCGACCTAGTGGTTTTATGCTTTGTTAGTGTTTAGTGCTAGTTTAGCCTAAAAGTGGGAAATTGGGTCCAAAAGCCTTCAAGGCTTAGGAAAGGTTAGAAATGTGCCTAAAAATGCCTCTAGTATGTTTTTACATCATTTCATGTTGATTAGAGGTCATTAGGGTAGGTTTTGGGCAAAGATGCAAAAGTTGTCAAAATGTTGTCATGACAACATTTGCAACTTTTAAAAGTTGCATGACAACATTTTGCAGTATTGGATTCCTTTTGAAGTGTGATGATGGGTTTTTATTGTAATGGAATATAATCATGGGGAAATCATATTTAGACATGGAGGATCCCATTTCCCTAGTTAAGTGGATGTAATGTGAGATTTGAATTTGCAAAAAGAAGTTTTGTTTACTATTTTTGCTCACAGTCGACTACTTTGGTGTTTGAGTGTTAGTAGATGCATTGAACAGTGTTATCTAGTGTTGAATTAATGTAGTAGAGGTAGTTTTAAGTTTTTTTTTTTTAAATCACAAGTTTCTTTGAGTTCATTAGATTAGATTTGCAAATTTTTTTGTTAGTTGCACAGTTGTTGTTCTTAACAGGACGGATTTGAGTAAAATGGCTTCCCCGTAGAATCCAACCATGTATTTCATCATGGTCTAGATGAATATGGTTGGGGAGCCTCTATATGGTGTACATATGAGTGTAGGAGTCTAGGAGAGAAAGTTAGCTATTTTTAAAGGCAAGCCCTAGGCGAGTCCTATGCACCTAGTTAGGTGTTTGTCAGAATTCTAATGGTGTTTGATTGTAGGGAAAAGATTGAAAGAATGGAACCAAGTGTGGTTTCGTAAGAAAAAAGGTCCTAAAAATACCTCCTAGTAATATTATACATTGAAAAATCCATTAATATATATATTTCTAAGTAGAAATCATCAGACTACACAAAAATAGCCAAATTAGCTCTATTAGGCCTCAATTCTAGGAACCCACTGTACGAAGTCCTTAGAACCATAATACCACCAAAATAATTAGTGTATTGGAAAAGGGTGTTAGAATATCTAATGTTTTTTTTTAGGTTATTTGTGAAAATTGTGAAAGAAGTGGGAAAAACTCACTGATTAGGGCTAATTGACCTATTAGGCATAAAATACCAAATTCACCTAAGGTCTTGAGATCGTTTAGAAAAACCTTGATGCCCTATTCAAATGGGATCATATGGAGTTCAATAAGTTGGATTATCATGGAGTACACCCCCTGCAACACTTGTGATTGAAGAGGAGATGAAAATGAACTTGGAGACATCCAAGAAGGAGAAAGGGATTAAAGAGCATTTTGTTGATAGATACCCCAAGGTGAAGCACAAAGGTTACCAACTCATAGAGTGGTGTTGGAGAAGTCCTAAAATATCTAATCAAGGGATTGAAATATCCTATAAGAGAGGGTAGGATCTTTTGAAGGCTAGGAACAAGAAGTGTCCTCTATAGGCTTGTGCAAGCACATCTTGAATATTTCTACCATATTGGTATCAGAGCCAATAAGATTTGGCTTGTGGTGAATGTTTCAACCAACAGAGTTAGTAGGAGAGTCTACAATGGTGACAAATGTAGAGCTTTCAAAGAAAATGGATGAGAAATAAGAAGAGTATATATTTCTCAGAGAGAGATTGGCCCAACTAGAACACAAAGTGGACCAAGTGGAAGAAAAGACTAAGGAAGTCAAGGATGGAGTTGAAGGAAAGAGAAAAGAGATAACCTTAGATGATGAAGTCCTTGAAGCTGACCTTGTCCTTACTGAAGAACCCTTCTTGAAAGCATTAAAATCCTTGAGTGGAAAGGAAATGGAAGGAGTTCCTATCTTTAGTGGAAATATGGAACTAGAGATAGTCCTAGATTGGATTTAAGGACTTGAGAATCACTTTGAATGTGATGGCATAACTGAAGCTCAAAAGGTAAAAGTGACAAAGGCCAGACTTAGAGGGTTTGCACTCACTTGTTGGAAATTCATCCAAGATGAGAGGAATAAAGAAGGAAAGAAACCCATAGCCACGTGGAAAGCTATGGTAGCCAAAATCAAAGAAGCATATGTACCTGAAGACTATGAAATTCAGCTACATAAAAGGAGACAGAGTCTTAGAAAAAAAGACTTGGATGTTAACTCTTACACTGAATATTTTCAATGACTATGCATGATACCAATAATTGTAGAAGAAGAAAGTGTCAAGGTAGCCAGATACCTTAATGGTCTTAAATGAACTATCCAAGATGAATTGAGTTTGCTTACTCCTACCACTAAGCAGAGATGCCACCAAATTACAATAAAGGTGGAAGATAAATTGAGAAATAAACAAGACTCAAGAAATAAAAGAGGTAGAGGTAGGGGAAGAGATAAAAAAGGACAAAGGAGGGGATATGGTGGTAGAATTTTAGAGTCCAAGACTCAAGGAGACCAAGTAGACTGAATAGCAAGAGGGAAGTTTAAATAGAGGAAGCTTCAATAGAGGAAGAGGATCTAATAAAAATTGGAGAGGAAGAGGTAATATCTAAGGAAGAGGTTCCTATTTTGCAACTATGAAATGCTATCACTGTAACCAGATGGGAAATCCTACCTATAGGTGTCCAGAGAAAGGCTCTACTTTTCAAGGAAGTGACAAGAGAGTAAAATTTGTGAAAGAGGAGTCTAGTGGTGGAAAAAAACACCCTAAGGTACCCTTAGAATCAGAGGAAGTAGAAAATCTAATGATAAGGAGAACACTGATCAAAGAACCAGTGAGAGAGGAGCCAAGCCAGAGAAGAGCACTATTCAGATTGAAGTGAAAAATGATGGGTAAAGTGTGTAGAGTCATCATAGACTCAGGGTTTAATGACAAAATTGTGTCAGAGGAGGCAATTAATAAACTGAAGATGAAGAGAATTCCACATAGTAACCCATACAAGGCTACTTGGTTAAACAAAGGACATGTCCTTATGAATGAACAAGCATGGGTGGAATTCTCAATTGGAAGATATATAGATAAGGTATTGTGTGACATCCTACCTATGGATGTGTTAGGGATTTTTCTTGTATGAATCACATTTCTTGAAATGACTACTTGAACACTATGCCTTCTAATACTGATTCAGAGACAAGAAAAGCCTAATTGCTAAGGACTGGATAAGGTCCTTCTTCATTTTTGATCTCAACATATACTCAGGCAGGTTTTACCTTTTATAATTGATGTTTACAAAGTATGTATTAATGTGGACACTGATTTTCTATGTACCTTTGTTAAACCAACTGATAAATCACCTTGCAAATGATCAAGCATAATCAGATACAAGATATAACCATACAAACCATTGTTGTTAGCATAACAAGAACCAGTGATACAAGGATTTTCATCCTTCTTCCTTTTGATTTTAGGAGGGATAACCTAATGATCCACTCTTCAAGGAATCACCAAAATAGACACTGTCCTGCTAACAAGAGTCTTTAATGAGTTCAGCTCATTTGTTCTAAAAACTAGATGAAATTGATTAATTTGTATATGACTGAATGGAGAAAACATTTGCTCAAGAAACTCTAGATCAGTGCCTATTCCTTGGGAAAAGAGTCAATGAAAACATATGTCAAAAATAAGAAACTAATGAAATACTGAAGGATGCCTTACAAACTTCATGCAATCCAGATTGAATGCCTTACAAACAATCTACTCAACTCAATATTTCTTCATCAAATCTTCACAACTATGTCCTGCTCTCTAAAATCATTTATGAAACTTAGTCCTCTCCTTGAAAGGAACTCATAAATAATTAGAAAAACTACCTTGTAGCTGGTGTATTTCAAATGCCTTACAGGTGAAACACACTAGAGCATAAACCACAGTCAAAAGAGACAAGACAATAATGAATAGGAACTGCACTGTATTCTCATTAATCCAAGTTGCTTCCAAATATCCAGACAATAAACACAAGAAGTAAACATGAAAAAGAAGTAAGCTTTACAAATAGAAATCTTCAAACCAACAGGGACCTGCTCTGGGCATCTGCAGGAAAAACCAGAACAGAGCAGAGGAAAGGAACCCTTACAACTGAGAAAAGAAAGAAAGATATAGAAGAAGGAGAAACCCTAATCCTTCTGAGCAATTGACACATGTCTCCCCTCAAATCTGATTTGCATTCATCTTTCCAAAATAGCTGATATATTCTATTAATAACTGAGTCCATCTGTCTGAAAATATCTGATATTTTCCCTTTGCAAATCTCCTTCATTCTCCCACTGAAAAATTCCATCCAATCTGATCTTATCTATTGAAAATATCTCTGAAATCTGATAAAATATCTGATTACAAGACCTCCCAGAAAGCTCTTTCAAAACTGACTTGTGCAATTAAAATATATAAACATTTGTCTTATTTTCCTCTGTGCAAATATGATCTCATTTACCCTTTAAAAATATGATCTTTCCATGCCTGAGAAAATCTGATTATCTTTCTGTCTCTGAAAAATCTGATTTCCAATGTTTTTTAAAAACCTCTGGGAATAATCACATAAAATTTGCAATAAAAATATTAAATTCCCCTTTAAAACTATCTTTGTGCACATTTAAAACCCTTGAAAATCTCATACTTATGCATACATTGCTCAGAAATCGCCAGATTTTGACACGTGGCATGCTCCCATTGGTTGTCACAAACTGTGCTTAACTCATTTTTAACCTTCATCACATTCAGCGACCACGCGACAACCAAGAAATCAAAGTTGCGAGCACTTTTTAACTCTTCCTTCATTTCAGGGTGACCTGGCGACCAGCATCCGATGACTAACTCCATCTAGCGACCTGGCGACCAGCGGCTATCTTCTTATCATGACAGTCATCTTCCTCCTCTAGCTACTTCGCGACTAACCGCTAGCGGTTAGTCGCCAAATCTTGGCAGTCAACTTTGTCTTTTGGCGACTGCGCGACTAACCGCTAGCGGTTAGTCGCCAGGTCTCTAAACTCTGGCGGTTACCTATGATTTCACTCCCGACTGGGCGACTGGGGCACTCGGCGACTGGGCGACCATGCATATCCGGTGACATCGCGACCAACGGCTTAGTTCATTTTCATCAAAATTTGATCTTCTGCATTTTTAGGCATGAAAACCGAGGTAGTTGGATGAGGGCGCACGTGTGGATAGCCTCCTCTTCAACTTCAAACTTGTATGTTCTTGTCTTTGCTTATAAACATTTCATTTTACCTTCACCGGATGAATGTGGGATATATCATTTCTCAGTTTTAAAGCATTTTCGGATTTTGCACTAAAACACTGTGTAGAGCCTATGTAATTCGACCCCCAGCCCTCAAAGGCCTACCAAGAGCCTCTGGGCTCTCATACTTACCTTGGATGTTAGTGTTTTACCATATAAACATGAAAAAAGCCCTTTGCACACTGAATGTGGGATATTGGAATATCACTGTTTTTGCATTTTCCTGGGACTTTGCTGCAAAAGATTCTCAATAATGGCACTGTTATTCTGCAAATGAAAACCATGAATGGGTTCCATAGGCCAAAACGCCCCTCCCTATGGTTTTACTTTTTCAAATTTGACATTAAAACTTTTTTAAAAAACTTCAAACTTCTTCACAAAAATCCATCGCAGCCTGCTGTTTTTCATGTTTCTGGGTTTTTCTGAGCAGAACTACTCACTGATAGCATGACATCCTTAAAAATGAAGGCAATGAACATGTTTTACAAGTGAAGGCGCCACTTCCTGTGGATTTACCTCTGCAGATTTCATTAAAAATCATTAAAAAAACTTCAAACCACTCCTTTATAACTATCGCAGTCTGCTGGAGAATGTTATTTGCAAGTGTGATGGTGGAGAGGGATTCAATGCACCAGATGTTCATAGATAAAGGAGGGAAGATGAAAAGGCTATTAAATGAACATTCAAAACACCCTCCATACTAGTCTGCGCAATCTGCTGGGATTGCAGTCCTCATACTTCTTTGGCAGCGCAGACCACTAACAATGCTCATTTGCAAAGTAATCATTAAATTGAAAGTTTTAAAATCTAGTAACATCTACCATTAATATTGCGCAGCAGATGGGAAAATAATTTTTAAATAAAACATTTGAGATAGACTGGAAACTGCTCTCATTGCACCTCATTTTGTAATCCATTATGTGTAAAATGCCCTTCAAATATAGCGCGTGCCCTGCTCCTTTCATGGTGTGAGCATTACCTCCAAATGCTTTTAACAGTGTTGGCAGCCCACTCCTTTCTTTGACATTTCCATTTGTTGATTTTAAAAGTTATGCAACATCCCCTCTTCCATTTATGCTTTGATTACTATGTAGGAACAGCGGTCGCTTGGCTTCAAAAAGAAAAACATTCAAGTTGGGATGAGCACTGATCAATGCCAATTTGCACTTTGATTCGTTATTGATCTATAAATACATTGATGTTCCTTGATAATGAATATCCCAAAAAGAGAGACCCGTGAATTGGACTAGATCCAAGATTGACAATTGTAATAAAATCATCAACAATTTAGGTTGCACATAGAGCCCCTTGTCCGTAGCCATTACTTGCAACCCTGGTCACTTAAAATGATCCACCACACAAGGGAAATGAAACATTGAACTGGCAATGATTTAACAACTTTTCACATTTCTGCAAACCTAACACATTTAATGGCAACTGACCCCTGGGGCTGCCTTTGAAAACTGACATAATGATTTGATCAGACCTTGCCCTCTGACAGGCACATTCTCTGA
>MU228519.1:1300307-1326263 GCA_018584345.1 Thuja plicata | reverse complement strand
GTAGGAGTCTATAAATTTTCAGGTAGGTACACTCCTATGTTTACAATATGAGGGACAACTCAATTATCCAAAATGTTCACCCGGGTACAGACTTTCAAGACCTCAAAGTAGGTCACTTACCAATTCTAAACTTGAATACACAGGAAATCAGATTTAATCACTGTCATAATGGTTCTTGAAAACTTATCATCTGATTTCATAAAGATCCGCAGAATGGAAAATATGGAGTGTGTGACCACTGGAACACAGTACAAAAGGAATTTTCTCAATTGGATGAATTGGTCAAAAGTTATAACATGTCAAACTGGGCTATTCAGATTTTTAGACAAGACAAAAATGTAGACAGTTCATGAACAACCAACTTTGGGAAGTATGAAAACTTATCAAACGGATTCAGAATGACCTAAGGTTTAAAACATAAGCTCTCTGATATGCATGGAACACATTCCCAAAGTGATGAATTATGAAACTCAACAGGGTGTAAGATACTCAGAAGCAAAGTAGGCTCCGGACAGCAAAATGACACTTTAGCAAAATGCAGGTTTAGGTGACCCCCTCAAAATGACTACTCCATAAACATGTCAAAACTGAAATTTAGGAGCTGGGACCCACTGCATACATCAAATGAAAGGCATTAAAGCCTCTTCCAAATTTGTATCTCATGAAAATCATCCGGGCACCCTTTTCAAGCACTCTAACTGAGCCTTCTTACACAATTTTTCAAGGGTATTCACTTTGTTTGTCTGAAAATTTTAACATGGTCACTCCAAATTTGTTCCAAATTTAGGAGTACCAATAGGATGCATGTAACATTTTACTTGGAAGGCCATGGAAATTTGATAGACAAGCCATGCATGGAGCAAAGAATGAATATTCATTTAAGAAAGATGGTGTGACTTTAAAAATCCAGTCAATGTTAGAAGAAGGAGAAGTGAAAGACTCGGGCCCTAATTTCCTATTAGGGAGTGAGGAGTTCCTATAAGCTCTAGAAGAAGGAGAGGTATCAGCATATTCTTTGGTTTTGAAGCCAAAGGAAGAAGAAGCAGAAAAGATAGTCAAGAAGATAGAGATTCCTAAAGAAGTACAAGAGTTTCTTAAGGAGTATTGAGAGATTGTCAGTGATGGATAGCCAATAAACCTACCCCCTAAGAGAGCTATTAGTCACCAAATTGAATTTATTCCAGGAGCTACCCTTCCTAACAATGCTGCTTATAAGATGACCCCTCAAAAAAATGAGGAAATTGCCAAGAAAATCCAAGAGCTCCTAAACCAAGGCCTCATTAGGAAAAGTATAAGCCCATGTGTCGTACCCACTTTCATAGCACCCAAAAAGGGAGGAACATGGAGGATATGCACTAATTCTAGAGCCATTAACCGAATCACCATTAGGTATAGGTTTACTATTCCTAGGATAGAAGACCTAATGGACTGTTTAGGAGGAGAAAAGTACTTTACAAAGATTGACCTAAAGAGTGGTTATCATCAAACTAGGGTCAATGAAAGAGAGGAATGGAAGAATTCCTTCAAAACCATAGAAGGTTTGTATGAATGGATTGTGATGTTATTTGGGCTATCAAATGCCCCATCCATATTCATGAGGCTTATGAATGAAGTACTCAAGGAATACATTGGTAAGTTGTAGTGTATTTAGATGTTATCCTAATCTTTAGTAGGACTAAAGAAGAACACTTAAGGCATCTGCAAATTGTTTTCAAGAGACAGCATGAAGAAAAGATAATGATCAATCTGGATAAGTCATATGAATTCCTAAAGAAAGAGTTAGTGTATCTTGGGTTTGTGTTGTCTCATGGAAACCTCAAGATGGATCCAATCAAGGTGGAAGCCATCATTAACTAACCTACTCCCAAAACTGCAATAGAGGTGAGAAGCTTTCATAGTTTAGCTCAATATTATAGGAAGTTCATTAAGAAATTCAGTGCTATTTGTGCTCCTATGCTAGACACCATAAAAGGTGGGATGAAAACTAAGTTTGTATGGAATGAGAAAGCTAACCAAGGATTTGAGTTGTTGAAGAATAATATTTCCACTCAACCCATCTTAACATTACCAAGTTTTGAGAAACTTTTCATAGTTGAGTGTGATGCTATCAATGTTGCTATTGGGGCAGTTTTAAGCCAAGAAGGGAGACCAATGGATTTTCACAGTGAGAATCTCAGTGATTCAAAGAGGAATTATTCTTCTTATTACTTAGAGATGTATTCTCTAGTCCAAGCAATAAGGAAATGGAGGCACTATCTGCTTCCAAAGGAATTTGTGGTGTATTTAGACAATCAAGCACTTAGATTTTTGATTTCACAAGACAAGCTTAGTCACAAGAACATGAAATGGGTGGAGTACTTGCAGGCTTACACCTTCAACATCAAGCATCATAAAGGATTGCAAAACAAAGTGGCGGATGCACTTAGTAGGATACTTCTGACAGTGTAAGAAGTACAACTGTAGAGTATGGGTATTGAGAGTTTCAAGGACTAATATGCAGAAGATGAAGACTTTGCAGAGATATACAATGTATGTAAAGAGAATAGAAATCATTTCCATGTTGATTTTTCTGAATATACTATGCAAAGTGATTTATTGTTTAGAGGAAGTCAGCTATGTGTCCCTAGAGGATCAATTAGGGAAAATCTGATTCAAGAGAAGCATAATGGTGCACTTAGTGGTCACTTTGGTGTCAATAAGACCTAAGAGTTAGTGTAGAGGTTCTATTTTTGGCCTAAAATGAATTTGGATATCAGAAAGTATGTAGAATGTTGTGTAGTGTGTTATAAAGCCAAAGGCACATCATCCAATGAAGGCCTTTATCAACCTCTACCCATTCCAAGTAGACCTTGGGAATGCTTGAGCATGGATTTTTTTGTAGGATTGCCAAAGAAAAAACAAGGACTAGATAGTATCTATGTCATAGTAAAAAGATTCAGTAAGATGGCACATTTTGTCCCATGTAAGACAGTGCATGATTCTTGTCACATTGCACACTTATTCTTCAAGGAAGTGGTGAGAATCCATGGGTTACCATTAAGCATAGTCTCAAATAGAGAGACTAAATTCATGAGTCACTTTTGGAAGACATTGTGGAAAAATTTGGGAACCAATCTATCCTTTGGGTCTACATATCACCCTTAGGAAGATGGTCAAACTGAGGTGGTTAATATAAGCCTAGGGAACCTATTGAGATGTCTCACTAAGGAGTATGGTCAAGACTGGGACCAACTCTTAGGATAGACAGAATATGCATATAATGATACTGTAAACATAACTAGTGGAAAGAGAACCTTTGAAATTTTTTATGGACTACACCCTAGAGGGAAATTTGAGCTCAGATAACTAAAGGATGGAGCCAAGGGTAGTGATTATGCATAAGACTTTGCACACTCCATGAAAGAGGTGCATGAAAGAGTGAGGAAAAATCTAACAGAGAACACTGCAAAGATAAAGAAAAATGTTGATTAAAGGAAGAAGGAAGTCCAATTCTAGGTAGGGGATCTGGTTATGGTACATTTGAACAAGGAAATACTATAGAAGGGAGTGCCAAACAAGCTGCAAATGAGAAGATTGGGGCTATGTACTATTCTGTACAAATACGGAAATAATACATAAAAGATTAAGCTCCCTAAGGATATTGGTTTGTCTTTGGTCTTAAATGTTGTAGATCTTGTCCTCTATAAGGGGCCTACTCCAGATCTAGACCAGAGGCTTATTGAGGTTATACAAGAGGTGGAAGACTTGAGTTTAACCCCTACACCACCTAAGAAGGAAGAGATGATACTTGAATCAAGGGCCTACAACAAGACTAGACAAAGAACATACTATGAACATCTGATCAAATGGAATGGCCAAGGAGATCTAGGGGCCACTTGGATCAAGGAAATAGAGTTCAAGAACTTGGGAATTGATTCCAACTTTCTCAATCCAAGGATGGATTGAAGTCTTTTATTTGGGGAGAATGGTGCAGGAGAACCTAGGCTAATCCCTAATGTCAAATTTTTATGTGGCTTGTACTGACCTTAGCTAATTTATTAGTGTTTATTTTTGACCTTATAAGGTCTTTCAATTTTTTCCCTAGGTGGATTTGACTAGGATCAATCCAACCTAGTGGTTTTATGCTTTGTTAGTGTTTAGTGCTAGTTTAGCCTAAAAGTGGGAAATTGGGTCCAAAAGCCTTCAAGGATTAGGAAAGGTTATAAATGTGCCTAAAAAGGCCTCTAGGATGTTTTTACATCATTTCATGTTGATTAGAGGTCATTAGGTTAGGTTTTGTGCAAAGATACAAAAGTTGTCAAAATGTTGTCATGACAACATTTGCAACTTTTAAAAGTTGCATGACAACATTTTGCAGTATTGGATTCCTTTCAAAGTGTGATGATGGGTTATTGTTGTAATGACCTATAATCATGGAAAAATTATATTTAGACATGGAGGATCACATTTCCCGACGAAAGTGGATGTAATGTGAGATTTGAATTTGCAAGAAGAAGCTATGTTTACTATTTTTGCTTGCAGTCAACTACTTTGGTGTTTGAGTGTTCGTAGATGGATTGAACAGTGTGATCTAGTGTTTCATTCATGTAGTAGAGATATTTTTAAGTAATTTTTGTTTAGAGTACAAGTTTTTTTGAGGTCTTTAGATTAGATTTGAAAAAAAAATTGTTAGTTGCACAGTTGTTGTTCTTGATAGGGCAAATTTGAGTAAAATGGCTCCCCCATAAAATCCAACCATGCATTTCATAATGGTATGGATGAATATGGTAGGGGAGCATATTTATATTTTAGATATGAGTGTAGTAGTCCAAGAGAGAAAGGTAGCTATTTTTAAAGGCAAGCCCTAGGCGATTCCTATGCACCTGGTTAGGTGTTTTCCAGAATTCTAATGGTGTTTGATTGCAGGGAAAAGATTGAAAGAATGGAACCAAGTGTGGTTTCATAAGAATAGAGGTCCTACAGATACCTCCTAGTAAGATTAGGCATTGACCAATACATTAAGATAGATTTCTAAGTAGAAATCATCAGACTGCACAAAAATAGCCCAATTAGCCCTATTAGGCCTAAATTCTAGGAACCCACTGTACGAAGGCCCTAGAACCCTAAGACCACCAAAATAATTAGTGTCTTGGAAAAGGGAGTCAGAATATCCAAATTATTTTTTAGTTTATTTGGGAAAATTGTAAAATAAGTGGGAACAACTCATTGATTAGGGCTAATTGACCTATTAGGCCTAAAAGACCAAATTCACCTAAGGTCTTGAGATCATTTGGAAAAACCTTGATGCCTTATTCAAATGGGATCATATGGAGTTCAAGAAGTTGTATTATCATGGAATAAACCGGGAACCCCCTGAAACACTTGTGATTGAAGAGGATGTGAAAATGCACTTGGAGACATCCAAGAAGGAGTAAGGGATTGAAGAGCATTTTGTTGATAGATACCCCAAGGTGAAGCACAAAGATTACCAACTCATAGAGTGGTGTTGGAGAAGTCCTCGGCTAGCTAAGAAAGGTATTGAAATATCCTAGAAGAGAGGGAAGGATCTTGTGAAGGCTAGGAATAGGAAATGTCTTAGATAGGCTTGTGCAAGCACACCTTGAATGTTTCTATCAATAACATGTGTAAGATATTGAATAACTATTGAAAGCAGGTTTCTACTAGATCGAGGACAAGAGGTAATATATTTATTTTGAATAGTTCTCAGAAGACTTTTTCTATTTAAAAAATAGATGAAATTTGGTTATGGAATAAAAGATTGTGTCATGTGAACCTTCACAATATTGTTTCCATAAGTTCTACTTCTATTATATATTTTCCTAGGATGAAGAATATTGCTAACAATTTTTGCAAGGAATGTCAATTGGGAAAGAAAACAAGAGCTACTTTTCACTCTAACAAATAAAATTCAAATGGTTTTATTGATCTTGTTCATACCAATTTGTGTGGCCCTACCAAGACAATAATCTTGCAAGGTGACATATTTTTGATGCTACTAATTGATGATTACTCAAATATGGTATGGGTGGCCTTATTGAAGGAGAAATATGAAGCTTTTGATAAGTTCATGGATTTCAAGGAAATGGTGGAGAATGAGACAAGTATGAAATTGAAGAAGTTGAGATCATATTGAGTTGGAGATTTACATCAAATGATTTCAATATATACTATGAGATAAATGGAATCAAGAGATAGTTATCTACTCCTAGAACTCTAAAAAAGGGTGTAGTAGAGTGAAAGAACATATCTATTTTAGAGACTGGGAGGACCATGATTCTTGAAAGAAATGTTCTACAATTTTTTTGGAGAGAAGCTATGAGCACTACAGTATACACTCTTAACCGAGTACATATCAAACATGGAACTGGTAAGGAACCATATGGACTTTGGTGTGGTCATGTGCCTACTATTAAGTACTTCAAAAATTTTGGTAGTAGATGTTACATAAAGAGAGATGAAGACATAGGAAAGTTTGATGCAAGTAGTGATAAAGGTATATTCCTTGGTTATTCTACTAAAAGCAAAGCATATAGGTTCTATAACAAAAGGTTGAAAAAGTTAGTGGAAAGAAAAAATGTTAAAGTGAATGAAATTATTGATAATTTGGAAAGGTCTAGTGAATATGGACATCAAAGGGATAGTAATGATCAAATTCAACATCATCAAGTGCGGAACAAAAGTCCAAGTGTGATAGAAAGTACAAAAGATGAAGCATACACAAGTGGATAAGAAGAAGTTAAGAAACCAGAGACAAGGTAGAAGACTCCAAGGTATGTGAGATTGAATCAAAATGAAGGATAGATCATTGATAATAGGAATAAGGGATTTCAAACAAGAAGAAGGATTACACAAGATCAAATATGCTTTATGTCACACACTGATCCCAAGGATGTAGCATAAGTGTGCAGAGATGATCATTAGATTGATGCAATAGAAGAAGAGTTATCACAGATTGAGAAGAATGACACATGGGTTCTTGGTCTAAGGCCTAAAGACAAGAATGTTATTAGCACAAAATGGGTATTCATAAACAAGCTAAATGAATAAGCAAAAGTTGTGAGGAAAAAAGCAAGGTTGGTGTGCAAAGAGTATTCATAGGTGAAAAGGATTGACTATGATGAAATATTTGCACCAGTAAAAAGGTTCGAAGTAGTTAGACTATTCTTAGCATACACAACCCATAAGAACTTCAAAGTTTATCAAATGGATTTCAAGTCAACATTCTTGTATGGTGAGTTAGAAGAAGAGGTATCAATAGAGAAACCAGATGGTTTTAGTCTAAGCAAAGAACTAGATATGGTATGTCTGTTGAAGAAAGAATTGTATAGACTGAAGCAAGCCCCTATAGCCTAGTATTCTATATTGTACAAGTATCTACTCAAACTAGGATTCAACAAAGGTACTATAGATAGAAATCTATATTTTAAAATTGATAATCAGAATATTCCTATTCTAGAGGTATTTATTGATGACATTATCTTTGGTGGAGATGAAAAGTTAAGTAAAGAGGTTGCACTGGAAATGCAAAAAGAATTTGAAATGTCCATGATAGGAGAAATTAAATTATTTCTAGGTCTGCAAGTTAATCAATGAGATAAAGGAATTTTCATGACTCAAGCTAGTATGTGAGGGAATTGCTAAGGAAGTTTGGACTGGATAAATCAAAACCACTGGGAACACCTATGGTTATAGGATGCAAGATATCAAGAGATGATGAGTCCCCTAAGGTTAATCGGTCAAGGTATAGATCAATGGTCGGTGGATTTATATATTTGACTCATACAAGAGATGATAGAATGAATGTAGTGTGTCTTGTTGCAATATTTCAAGCTAATCCTAGACACAATCATAAAGTAGCAGTCAAAAGGATATTTAGATATCTAAAAGGGACAATAAACTTTGGAATGTGGTATCCTAAGGATAATGACTTCAACTTATGTGCATATATTTATGTTGACTGGATAGGTGATTTTGATGACAGAAAGACCACAAGTGGTGGTACATTCTTTTTGGGTAGCAAGTTGGTCTCATGAATGAGTAAGAAGAAAAATTCAATTTCCTTGTCTCCTGCGGAGGCATAATACATTGTTACTGTTGGTAATTATACTCAAATAATTTAGATGAAGGAGATTTTATCTAATATTGGAATCATTTTTTATGAACCTATTGTGATTTACTATGATAATTTAAGGGTCATAAACATTTCTAAGATTCTAGTACAACATGCCAAGACAAAGAACATTTTTGAGAGAGAAGGTGAATGCGAAGGAAGTAAGATTGGAATATTTATCTACCAAGGAACATATTGAAAATATATTCACAAAGCCACTGCCTAAGGATACATTTTATTATCTTGGAGGCAAGTTAGGGGTCATTACCCCTCCTAATCATAACTAAGATTCTAGAGATTGCATCAGTCCAATATGCTCTAAAGAAGAATATTACACCTAAATTGATGAATGAAGGCTGCTACTCAGGGGAAGTAGTAAGCATGGAAAGGTAGATGTGTTTAATTAGTATCTGGATGTGTTTGGTGTCACAAAGAAGGTAATACACATTTTTATTGATGTAAAAGTGGGGGAGAGAGAGCATATGTGAAACAAATCAGGTGTGAGTAGCAAGTGAAAAAGAGAAGAGAAGATGTGAACATAAAGTTTATATACTTGCACATAAGAAAAAAATTTAGCCAAGAAGAGTAGTGTACATCCAAGGGGGAAAAATTGATGGGAAGAAGAACATGTAATTGTTGGCATAATTGATGTAGTGTATGAGTTTGATGCTGAACTAATGATAGGTTGATCAGTTATGATGTTTCCATTGATGTCAACTTAGTGTTTTTTGGTTGATTGTGTACCTACTATGATAATGTATGTTCAAGAGATTAAATCCTGATTTGTAGAGAGAATTGGAGTGTGCGATCATACATGAATACTAAGTGATGTCTCTAGATGCTATATCTATGACCGAAAAGATTTATCTTGTGTATTGGGTTATGTTTGGATCCATATGTTGTGATCATAATATGTGTATCTTGGATATGTCATGAGGTTGTGGTTGTGACTACATCATGTTTGGATGATCAAAAGGCAAATTTTCAAGTGGCAGAAGGTTGTTCAACAAAGGGTTAAAGGTGTTCTTTAGAATAGTTAGTTAGATCCTTGACCAATGATGATGCACCGTGTTCTGATGAGTTTTTATATGTTTGAGGGATTGTGGGGATGTTGTTGATCGATGAGGATTGATGATCTGGCATGTTTGTGATCATTTATGATTGGATTTATTGGAGTTTGTGCAAGAACATTGAAGAATGTACTTTGGTTTTACTTTTCTTTGTCAAATAAATGTGTGATGAATCTAGAGGCCGACCTAAGTTTGTTATAAAGTGCTCTATATTTGTAACACATTTTAGGGCTTTGTCATTGATCGGGAAATATTGTAAAACTTTTTTATAAGGTAGTTAATTGCCCTAATGAAATTTTATTGTAAAAATATGTAAAATGATCAAATATACAAGTGTAGATCATGGATGCAGGTGTGTGATTGAGAAGAAGACAAAAATATAAGTGTATCTACATGTGTAGCAAAGATTGAGCTTGAAATGGATCTATATTAGCAAAGGAATTTTTTATTTTTCTCAGATCATTTACTTGTTGATTCCTAACAGCTCCATCAAGCTAAATCCCTTAACTGGGTAGATCCTCACAGGTCTGAATTGTAAATCCTTTAACAGGGTGAATCTTTAATTATGGTTTTAAATCCTTTAACCAAGTTACTCCTAACCGGGTAAATCTCCTAACAGGGATAGAGGTAAATCCCTTGATTGGGTGACTCCTAACATGGTCTTTCTCTTAACCAGGCATTATTTTGATCTTTTAATAAGGACAAGCTCTTAACTAGGCATACATCAGAAGAGTGCACATTTTAGTGGGTTCCATCACCACACGTGGTTTTTACCAGTTGGGTTTCCATGAGAAAAACTTTGGTGTTATTGTGTTGCATGATTGTGGATGTTTGTTCTTATTTATTAAGTTTTTAATGAAATGAATTTTTATTGATGCAAGTGGTTGAATGGTTAATGAAAATTTTTAATTGTTAGATTACTAATTCACCCTCCCTCTCTGTAATATTGGACTTCAGAATACTAACAATTGGTATAACAGCTTTGGTCCTCTTATTGATAAGCCTAACAGCTTGAGGAAAGATCAAATAATGAGGAAGGAACCTCCCAAGTTTTCTAAGCACAACTACCTGGTATGGTGTGATAGAATGAGGTTATACCTAAAGGGTATGAGAAAACAATACTAGATGCATGTCACAAACATGTATATCACCCCTATTGAAACTCTCACTATAGATGAACTAAAAGAACAATAGGAATATACTCAAGCACATGAAGCCATTGTAAGTACCCTATCTGATGTTGAATATGTTGATGTTCGTGAACTAGAGATTTCTTATGATGTTTGGGAAAATTTGAAACTTATCTATGGTGGAGATATTCATGTGAACAAAGCTAAGGAAGATAGTCTAAGAGGAAAATAAGATGACATGAAAATGGTAGAAGGAGAGAATATTGTACAATATGGCCTAAGAATAAAAGAAGTGGTTAGTGCTATTAAAGGTGCTGGTGGAACTATTGAGGAAGATAATGTGGTAAGTAAAATGTTAAAAAATATATTGCCTACTTATTCCATCAGAGTGTCTGCTATAAATGAGCTCAAAACATTTGATAGTGTTAATATAGATGGACTAATTGGTAAGCTTACTGCATTTAAGTTGAATAACTATGATAACAGTATTCCAAGAGTTGAAGATGCATTCAAAGCATTAGTGTCTAATGTATCAGTAAGGAAAGGTAAGGAAACAAGTCATGATACTGATCACATGTCAAGTTATGCCAGGGAACTTGAAGCTATCTTGGAAGAAGAAAGGAAACATGGAGAGTTTGAATCTCTATTAGCAAAGAGATTGCCTAAAGGGGCTGATAAGTACAAAGGTAAACTTCCACTAAATTTTTTCTCTTGTAATAAGATTGTACATAGTTTTGCTATATGTCCTAATGGTGAAAAAAGGATAAGTTCAAAAGATTCAAGGTAAAAGAGAAGAAACAATTCTTTTTTTGCGGAGGACGAAGGTGTTACCAATGAAGATTCAGGAGATAATGATGAAGAAGAGTTTGTATTTTTTGTAGTCAAAGAAGACTCATCTGAAGGAGAAAAAGGCACTGGTTTCTCACATAAGACAGAATGATGAATATATTATAGATAGCGGGTGCTCACATAAAATGAACAGTGACAGAGTAAGTTTATTAAACTTGATGAGTTTGATGGCGGTGTGGTAAGGTTTGGTAATAGTACACCTTGTTTCATTAAAGGTCAAGACACTATTTATTTGAATGAAAAGAGTAATATTGGTGATGTATATTATGTTGATGGTCTAACACATAATTTGTCGAGTGTGGGTCATTTGAATGATAAAGGTTATAGATTGGAATTCAAAGGAGGAGTATGCAAAATTAATGGAAGCTCTGGTGATGATATTTCTATTGGTAGGAAGACTAGAGGTAATTTATTCCATCTGAATACTACTATGAACAGTTTTTTGGTTGAAAAGGTTCAAGGTAGTTGGTTATGACATATAAGGTTTTGACATGTAAACTTTGATAGTTTGATAAAAGTGAGTAAGACTAATGCATTTAGAGGATAGCCTCAATTAGTCAAACCAGACAACATGATGTGTAAATTATGTTAGCTGGGTAAGTTAAATAGTTCTACTTTCAAGAGAGAGTATTTTTCATCTGAGATGATACTTGATTTTGTGGTCCTATGAGACAGTATAGTTATAAAGGTTAAAGATATTTTATACTATTTACTGATGACTAATTTAGAATTATGTGGGTGACTTTCTTGAAGGAGAACTCTGATGCATTTCATAAATTCAAAGCATTCAAAGAATTGGTTGAGAAGGAATTAGGTAAGAATTTGAAATTTTTAAGATCTGATAGAGGTGGTTTGTTTACTTTTGAAAAATTTGTTAAGTATTATGAAGACAATGGAAACAAGAGACAAATGTCTGCACCAAGGACTCCACAACTGAATGGTGTTGTAGATTAGGAATAGAAATATAGTGGATATTGCAAGGACTATGTTGATTCAAGGAGATGTACTGAAGATATACTAGAGAGAAGCAATTGGTACTGCTATTTATACGCTAAACTAGATACTAGTAAATAAAGGAAAAAATAAGACACCATATGAGCTATGGTATGGTAACTCAACTAATGTTAAGTATTTCAAAGTCTTTGGTAGTATATGCTACATTAAGAGGGATGATGAAATTCGCAAGTTTGATCAAGTGATGACAATATCTTTTTGGGTTATTCTACTAAGATAAAAGCATACAAGTGTTTCAATAAAAGAAATAAGAAGATTATTGAAAGTGCTAATGTTAAGGTGGATGAATACCTTGAAAAATTTGGTGATTCAAGTAAGAAAATGACTGAGGATGATCGGGAGATTGTGTATATTGAATCATAAGTGCATGTACTAGAAGATCAAAACAATGAGAGAGAAGTGATTCAACCAATAGAAGAAGAACCTCCTAGACCTGAACCAGTGATACCTAGGTATACAAATATGAATCATTTAGTTGATTAGATTATAGGTGATAAGAATGAAAGTGTTCAAACAAGAAGAAAGATTAAAGAGATTACTAGTTTAATTTCCAAGTATGATCCTAAGACAGTGAATGAAGCAATCAAGGATGAAGATTGGTAAAAAGCTATGGAAGAAGAACTTGTTCAGATTGAGAAGAATGATACATGGGCACTTGTTGCTAGACCTAAAGATAAAAATGTGATTGGTACCAAATGGGTTTTTAGAAACAAACTAAATGAAGATGGAGATGTAATCATAAACAAGGCAAGGCTTGTGTGTAAGGTTTACGCACAACAAGATGGACTAGGTTATGTAAATATTTTTCTCTAGTGGAAAGACTAGAAGGGGTAAGAATTATACTTTCTTATGCTACTTATAAGAAGTTTAAAGTATTTAAAATGGATGTCAAGTCATATTTTTTGAATAGAATACTTGAGGAAGAAGTTTACATAGAATAACTTGATGGGTTTGCATTGAAAAAGGAGAAGGACATTGTATGAAATCTACAAAAGGAAATGTATGGATTGAAACAAGCTCCAAGAGCATGGTATGAAAGGAAACATTCCTATATTATTCAAATTGGTTTTGATAGAACAAGCGATGATAGTAATGTATATCTTAAAGTTGAAGGAGGTAAATTATTGTTAGCTGAATTTTTTGTTGATGACATAATCTTTGGAGGTAATGATGAGATGATTCTAGATTTTGCTAAAGAGATGAAGAAGGAATTTTAGATATCAATGATTAGGGAGATCAAATTCTTTATTGGATCAAAATTTTCACAAATTAAGAATATCATATATATATATATATATATATATATATATATCAGTCAATCCAAATATGTGAAAGAAGTGATCAAGACCTTTGGTATGGATGATTCCAAACTAGTTGGAACCCCAAAGATAAATAGATGTAAATTGTCTAAAGATGATGAATCTGATGCAGTTGATGCTACTTTGTACAGAGCTATGATCAGTAGGCTACAATATGTTATTCATAGAAGACCAGATATTTCTCAAGTAGTTGGTATAGTGGCTACATTTCAATCAAGTCCTAAAAAATCTCATATGGTTGTAGTCATGAGGATATTTAGATATATAAAAGGGATAATTGACTATGTTTTGTGGTATTCTCATGATGATACTTTTTATTTGAGTGTGTTTAATGATGTTGATTGGGAATAAAATGTTGATGATAGAAACAATACAAGTGGTGGTGAATTCTTTATAGGTGAAAGGATTGTGTCGTGGATAAGAAAGAAGTAGAATTGTATCTCACAATCCATAGAAGAGGCTGAGATGTTGCAACAGCTATAAATTGTACACATATTGCATGGATGAAGTAGATTATTGAAGGCATCAAGGAAAAGGTGTTTGAACATGTCACTTTCTTTTGTGATAACACAAGTGTTATTAATATTTTGAAGAATCCTATGATGCATTCCAAGACTAAGCATGTTTCAATTAGGTATCATTTTCTGAGAGAGAAAGTGTAGGAGAAAGAGGTAAAGTTGGAATATGTACCAACAAGGGAGCAAAGAGAAGATATATTCATCGAGAAACTACCTAAGGATAATTTTGAGTACATTAGAGGTAAGCTAGAGGTTATCCCCTACTTGGACATAACTAAGATGTTGTAGGTGCATCAATCCAGTGAATTTATTTCCATATCTTTCATTGTGGATTGATAAGCATGGGACTACTCCTTAAGGGGAGCACTTAGATAGAGAAGAAGAAAAATGTAGCAGATGATGTATTGGGATTATTGTGACTTTTGAATTTTTGTCAAAGTGGGAGAAGAGAACAGAAGAGTAAATTTTGGGGACATGACTAAGAGAGAACATGCAATCAAGACTAGAGAATAAAAAGTATGTATCAGCTGAGGGGGAGCTGTTTGTTTTTAATATCTAGAGTAGCTAGATGATTACTTGGTATTGTTGGTGTTCCCATCAATGCTAAAGGGCGAGATTGTTGGCATAAATGATGTAGTATATAATTTTTATGTTAAATGATCATAGGTTGATCATTTATAGTGGTGTCATTGATGTCAACTTAGCATTTGTTGGTTGACTGTGTACCTACTATGCTAATGTATGTTCAAGAGATTAAATTCTCAGTTGTAGAGAGAATTAGAGTGTGTGATCATACGTGAAGACTGAGTGATGTCTCTAGATGCTATATCTATGAATGCAAAGATTTATGTTGTGTATTAAGTGAGTTATGATTGATTGAAGGTTGACAGGTTAATAGGAAGAACATGATGTTGCACAAGAAGAATGATTTGATGATTTTGTCAACAGTGTTTGGATTCATATATTGTAGTCATAATATGTGTATCTTGGATATGTCATGAGGTTTTGGTTGTGATCTCATCATCTTTGGATGATCGAAAGGAAAAGCTTCAAGTGAAAAAAGGTTGTTCAGGAAAGGGTTAAAGGTGTTCTTTAGAATAGTCAGTCGGATCCTTGACCGATGATGATGCACCATGTTGTGATGAGTGGTTTTGTTTTTTAGGGATCACGGTGATGTTGTTGATTGATGAGGATTGATGAGTTGGCATGTTTGTGATCATTTGTGATTAGATTTATTGGAGATTGTGCAAGAACAATGAATAATGCATTTTGGTTTTAATTTTCTTTGTCAACTTGATGTGTGATGAATCTAGAGGCTGACTTGAGTTTGTTAGAAAGTGTTCTAGATTTGTAACACATTTTAGGGATTTCTATTTGAGTGGGAAAGACTGTAAAACTTTTTATAAGGTGGTTAATTACCTTAATGAACTTGTATTATATAAATTTGTAAAACGATGAAATATACAAGTGTAGTTCATGGATGTAGAGGTACGATTGAGAAGAAGATGAAAAGAGAAGCATGTCTACATGTGTAAAAGAGATTGAGCTTGAGCTGGATCTATATTAGAAAAGGAAGTGCTATTTTTCTCAGGTTATTTACTTGTTCATTCCTGACAACTTCATCAAGCTAAATAACTTAACCGGGTAGATCCTAATAGGCCTGAATTATAAATCCTTTCACAAGGTGACTCTTTAATTAGGGTTTTAAATCCTTTAACTAGGTTACTCCTAATAGGATAAATCTCCTAATAGAGCTAGAGGTAAATCCCTTGATTAGATGACTCCTAGAAGGGTCTTTCTCTTAACCAGGCATTATTGTAATCTTTCAACAAGGCTAAGCTCTTAACTAGGTGTATTTTAAAAGAGTGTAGATTTTAGTGGGTGTCATCCCCACACATGGTTTTCCCTGTTGGTTTTCCACGTAAAAACTTTGGTTTTATTGTGTTGCATGATTGTGGATGTTTGTTCTTATTGATTAAGTTTTTCATGCAATGAATGTTTATTGATGCAAGTGGTTGAATGGTTAATAAAAAGATGGAATTGTTAGATTACTGATTCACTCTCCTCTTAGTAATGTTGGACCTAAGAATACTAATAGTAATCATATTGGAATTAGGGTGAGCTTGTTCTCAGGGCGAACAATGACAGAGCATAAATTAGGTACACAGAAAAATTGGAGAGATTTCAAAAGATAGTGTGGATGTTGTTGGTTTCTAATTGCATTATTGTTTTTCCCATAACATATTTTCATTAATGCTAAAGGTGGATATTATTGGCAAGTTGGATGTGTTGTAATTGATGTCAACATGTCTATTATGTAGTTTGGATGTCTTTTGTACAGTTTTTCCAGTAATGCAGGATGATCAGAAGAATGGTGAAGGAATGTTACTAAAGATGAGGAGTCAAAAACTTGATGATATTATGTAGAGGTTGTCTAAATGGCTCATGTTAAGTTTTAATTTATGACATGATGATTTGATCAAGTTATGATGTCACAGATGAAGACTAGTTATTTTACTATTTTCCAGTGTAACATAGTTGTAGAGAATGATTTTATGCACATAATCAAGGTGATATATTTGGTTGTGCAACTAGGAATGTGTTAAGGAAATATAAATGTATCTACCATTCAAATGGTTTGTGATTATGATGGACCGTAAGGCATTTACAAGTATTTCAGTTGGGGGTAACAATGTTCTTGAGGCTTAGCATGAAATGCTGACAAATCTGATGAGTGTGATGGATTTTATTGTTTTTTTGAGCTTCATGATGCATTAGGATGATCTAGGATTATGTGCCTGATGATTTGGAAACTTACATTGATCAAGTTGACCAAATTTAATAGATTTAAAGATGAATTTATATTTTTAGCTGACATGTTAAGAAAAGTTGATAAAATAGTTTATGAGAGATTGGTAAAATGTTTTAGGGTTATGATTATGATCTCAAGGTATTTGTGAAGGATCTAAGTAATGTTTGGCAAGAGCGTAGTGATCCTGATGGTTGATTTTGGCACTAAGATTTTAATGTTTGAGGATTAGGTTTTGTTGACCTAGTTCTTGATAAATATGGTGAATTAGGGTTTAATTTGAATTTCCATGTGTGTGTGTCAATGTTTTTTAAGATTGTAGAAGGTAGAGGTTTCTAGTGAAGAACTTTCACACATATAATTAGGGATGGATTTTTCATCTAACTGTGACAATGAGAATCGTAACAAGGGATCTGATTGTACTAAAATGGAGTTGATCAAGGAAGAGGTAGATACTATCATACAGTTCATGAATTCTAAGTTTGGTGTCTAAATTGTTATTGTAATTTAGTGAGACTTCCTTAGGGTTGTAGCCCAAGGAAAATTGAGTAGTGAACTCTAGATAGTGTGCCTAAAATAATGTGTATTCCCCATATTATAATAAGTCTATACTTCTAACAAGGTACTAGTCTTATTCTGGGTTTTAGCCCCACCATATGTTTCACCGTAGTTTGGGTTTCCACGATAAATTTAAATATGTAATGTTGTGTTGATGTTTTATAATTTGTGTTTACATGCTTTAAATTTTGCAAATCAGTAATAAAGGTTAAAGTGATAAAGGCGATCAAGTTTTAAAGGTTTAAGGGTTTGGAGTTTTGTGTTTTAGGATAAACTGATTCACCCCCCTCCCCACTCTCAGTTGCTTGCAGCCTATTCCTATATATCTATAGGACAACTTTATACTCAAGGGAACAAAATCATTTTTTATCATGATACTTGAAAGGTGACCAAGGAAGCCATGGTGATTGCAAAGGAAGTAGATTATGCAATATATATGTGCTAGAGAGAAAATATGAATTGGGAGCTAAATTGGCAGTTGTGAATAGTGGATCAACTCTTTCACATAAGAGGCTCGACCACATCAGAAAAGAGGACTTAAATTTATTATCAACAAACATCAATTGTTGATTTGGAGCTTTGTGAGAATTGCCTTTATGGAAAACAAAGGTGGACCAACTTCTTGAAGACCAATCATAGTAAAAAGACAACAGCCTTAGAGCTTATCAACTTGGATGTCTTCTCTCCTACTGTGGTAACCTCCATTTGAAGAGAAAAAATTTATTACCTTTCTTGATGATTGTAGTAGAAAATATGGATCTACATGTGTAATATAAAATAAAGGGTATTTTGTAAATTTAAATCCGTTAAATCCATTGTTGAGAATCAGACTTGGCACAAAACAAAATACTTAAAAATAGATAATGGGGAAGAGTTTTGTTCATTGGAATTTGATAACTTTTGTGTAGACAATGGTATTCAAAAGATTAAAATTGTTTCATTCACACCTAAGGAAAATGGTGCAACACAGAGGTGGAATAGAATGATTTTATAAATAGCTTGATGTATGCTTTCTAATGCTAGATTGGGAAAATAATTTCAAGCATAAGCATACAATACAATAGTTTATTTCATTGATCAAGCACCCTCATCTAGATTGGACTTTGATATTACAAAAGAGAAACAGTTTGGAAAAAAATTCTTACAATCATCTATGGGAATTCAGCTATGAGAAGTTTGCTCATATTCCCAAGGAAAATAGAATGAATTTGGATTCTAAATCTACTAAATACCTATTTTCTATTTATTGTGAATAAAAATATAGTTTTAGACTTTGGGAACTCAATTCTAGGTCTGCAAGCACAAGAGCAATCTGCAAAATAATATATCCCACTGCTTGAAATTTCAAATGTTCACAATACCAATTTACAACGATATGTAAATGGTATAGCTTAGGGGAAAACAAACATTATTTCCATGCCACATGTAACAAGAATTGAGGAAGATATTGTTGAATTCAAATTTCCTCGAACTTTATTTCCTCCCCTATAACCCACACGCTCTACAAATATTGATCAAGATAATCACATAGAAAGATTTTTGAATTCTTCTATAGTGCACACATGGTACACTGACCCTAAATATTCAATGTCTTGGTTAAGACACAATCTGATATAGCCAATAAAGGAGGACTCAACAAGAGGTACTACAACTTTCATAATGACAAGTGCTCCACACAGTTGTCAAGGAATAACATTTCCTCATACTTTGCACAACCTACTTGCATGGTTTTGTATTTGAGGATAAGCGCACAGATCAAAGATAGCCCCTTCACTCAATTTGAAGGTCAAAATTGACCTTTACAATAAGTGATACAACCCACAGTTCTTGGCCTGCATTATTTACAACCTCATCACATCAAGATCCCATTGAATTAGAACTCGAAGAGCCTGCATAGACACTGGATGATGTGTGAATGTTTGGGTCGGTGTTAGTGCACATCATCTCAATTCCTTACAAGTAATTCCATGATGTAGTCTTCAACACACCTAGTCGTCTTGCCATTATGTCCCACGACTCTCAATTTATCTACAGATGCTACATAGAGATTTTGTGAGTCAAGCTTCCAAAATTAAAATAGCTAGTAGACATATATAGGAAAGTCACTCATAGAGACTTACTGGTAATATTGGTACTATGGGAGGCTCAAATTTAAATTGAAAGATAAGTACTATACCAATTCATAATCAATAATTAAGGAGTTCTACTAGGTAGAAAAAAACCTTCACCAAAGTTTGTTGATTATGAATTATTAGCTTTTGATTATCCTAATTTTTTTTACTCATCAAATAGAGCTGGTCACTTTCTTACAAGCTTGTAGTAATGTTATTCGTGATGATTGGATGACATCAATGCAAGAAGAAATAGTCTCGTTGATGAAAAATAATGCTTGAGATTTGGTTCTACTTATTCCAAATCATAGAGCGTAGAAGGATTTATGGGTGTATTAGTTGAAAGAAGAGGATGAAGGTAAGAAGAGATTAAAACCTATACTGGTTGTGAAAGGATATGATAATTAAAAGGGAATCGATTTTAATGAAATTTTCTTACCAATTGTCGAAATGAACACCATTTTTGCAATCTTTGGATTGGCCAAAGTTTAAAATCTTGAACTTGAGAAACTTTGTGTCAAACCAACCTTTCTTCATGATGACATAAGTGAGGCAATGCATATGGTGAAACCTAAAGGTTTTGTGAAACATGGGCAAGAAAATTTATAATGCAAGTTGAAGTGAAGTTTTAATTGTCTCAAGAAAGCCCCGAGGTAGTGGTACCTAAAGTTTGATAATTTCATGAATGTGAATCATTTTACATGTTGTGAATCTGATCTATGTTTTTATTACAGAGAGATACATAATGGTTAATTCTTTCTTCTATTTATTTATGTTGATGACATGCTAGTAACTGACACTAGCATGATGATTGTTTGTGAATTGAAGAAATATTTAGCCCAAAGGTTTGTAGTGAAGGACTTGGGGGTAGAAAGATAGATACTTAGTATGACTATAATCTATGATAGATGAAATAAATAAATAAATTTTTCATAGGAAAAATATAGTAACAAGGTTTTGGATAGGTTTGGTATGGAAAATGCCAAGGCACTTAGCACTCCACTAGCTGATCATTTTAATTTATCTTCTACCATGTGTCCCAAGACACAAGAGGAATAAGATGAAATGTGTTGGCATAACTAATGTAGATATTTTTGAGTATTTATTGGTACATGTTTGATGATAGGAAGATTAGTTATTGTGTTGTCATTGATGTCAACTTGGTGTTGTATTTTTTGGCAGTGTTCTTGATGTGTTGCTAAGTATTTGTGCAGATGAATTCTATATTACAGTAGAAATTGGAGTGTGAGATCATGGTTGGAGACTTAGGGATGTCTCTAGATGCATTATGTATGATCTCATATTATAGGAACAAACATGGAGTAAGCTATGATTGATTGAAGAGTAGCATGGTAGACAAAAGAACAAACAACGACAAACAATGAATGATTTGATTGTTCTATCAAACCAGTATGGATCTAAGTGTTGTAGCCATGATATGTTTATCTTGACTAGGATATTTTATTGATACTATGATTGAGAAAGGATTAGAGTACCGAAAGACATCATTTCAGTTGATAGAAGATCATTTTGTGCCTAATAGCAAAATGTTTGAACCGATTTGAGCAGTTGTTGTTAGATTAGAGTGTGGTGGTGATGTGATCGGTTGCAGTGGTTTTTTATATGTGTGATAATAGATTTGTAATGATTAATTTATAATTAATTTCTTGAGGTGATCATATTTAATCAAGTTTTTGAAGCGTGTTGAAGAATTCAAATAAGTTTGACTATTCTTGTTTCAAATCAATGTGCGATGAATCTTACCGTTGACCTCAGTTTGTTAGCAAATGTTCTAGATTGGTAACATGTTTTAGGGTTCAAGGATCAAGAGGGAAAGATTGTAATACATTTTTTAGGTTGGTTAATACCCTAGGTAAAATGTAAGGTATTATATGTAAATTAATAAAGTATACAAGTGTAGATCGTGGATGTGAAGGTGCGGTCAAGATAAGAGAAAAGATTGTCTGCAAGAAGAAGAATTTTTGTGCTTAATTGGATCCGAACAAGAAGAGGTGAAGTTAAATACCCAGATCATTGTAATTTTTTTTTAATCCTAATAGGTTTTTCAAGAAAATCCCTTAACTGGGTAGATCCTAACAGGTCTTGATCAGTAAATCCTTTAACCAAGTGACTCTTTAATTAGGGTTTAAATCCTTTAACAAGGTTACTCCTAATAGGGTATAGTTCCTAACAGGGCTAGAGGTAAATCCCTTGACCGGGTGACTCCTAACAGGGGCTACTCCTAATAGGGCATCATTGTAAGCTCCTAACATGGCTAGGCCTTTACCAGGGCACATTTCAGAAGTGCAAATATTAGTGGCTACTAATTCCCATTGTGGTTTTTCCCTCTGACCAATATTTTCCATGATAAAAATACTGGTGTTCTTGTATTTCATGTTTAGATGGTTTCACTTGGTTCATTTTTTATTGTTGCACAAGTTAAAAATAGATGATTATTGTTTAATGGTTAATGAAAAAGTTTAAATTGATGGTTTACTAATTCACCCCCCCCCCTCCGTAATCGTGGACCTTATATTATTAACAAATGAAGGGGATTATGTATTATTCTAGTGTTGGTAGCCTAATGTATGAAATGATATGCACTCACCTGGACATTGCCCATGTAGTGGGAGTGGTAAGTAGGTTTATGAGAAATCCAAGAAAATGGCATTGGTATGTGGTTAAGTGGATTTTACAGTATCTCAAAGGCACTTCTAATTTTGTCTTGTGTTTTGGTGGGAAGGATGCTTAATTATGATGATTTTTGAATTTGATATGGATGTTGATTTAGACAAGCGAAGATCAACTACAAATTATGTATTTATGTTTATCAGAGAAGCAATTAGCGAGGTTTCTAAGTCTCAACAAGTAGTTTCACTTTCAATGAAAGAGGCTGGATATATGGATCTCATCAAATCCAAAAAAGAGATGATATAGATACAATGATTTTTTGGTGATTTAGTCTATAAAAACCATGGTTTTATTCTATTTTTTGATAGAGATAGTGCTATTCACTTGGTAAAGAATGTTTCTTTTCCCAATCGTACCAAACATATTGAGGTGAAGTCTCATTTCATCCAAAGAATACTTGAAGAGGGAAATTTACAAGCCAATAAAATTGGTACAAAGTAAATCTAGCTGATGTATTGACAAAGATTGTTCTGTGGGAGAATTTTGAGTTTTTTCGAGCTTCTCTCCACATAGTCAAGATGTGACATTAAGAGAAATGCAGGGGAAATTCTATAATACATTGTAGCATTCGTTGGACTTAAAGTGGGATATTTTTGGATATATGGAGTCCAATAGTCACTTGATTTTCCCTTCCAATTGACTCTTGACTCCTCATGTTTAGGATAAGGCATTATTTTTTATTAATATGATGTAATCTATTGTTGTATGTAACTGAAAAAATAGAGATTAATAAGAGTTTTTCCCTACTTCAAAAGTGGATGTAACCATTCATAGTGAACCGCCATAAATTTTGTGTTTTGTATCTCTAATTGTGTGATAATTTTGTTTTCATTTTTAGATTTGTGTATTCAACTTGTTTTCACTTCGTAGTTAAAATATTGATTCCAAAGAAGACGTATTTGTAGGTTGATCCCAATAAGTAAAATATAAGTTCTAATTTTCTATCAAAGTTGAGTGAATTTATTTCAGATGCTTTATCTCTTCATTTCTACTTTACTAATAGCATGAGTGTAAGTTCATACTTGTGTTAGTGGGAGCGAAATTTAGTTTCATAAATTGCACTCCTTTAATTAATGAGTCCAATTTCTCACTATACAAGCACTCATTTTAGATTTCCTCTACTCTTGGAAGCACTTTTTGGACTACTTTTTTATTTCAATTAATATTTATTGTAGACACCTAAAATTGTCCATTCTCACTTTAATATTCATTCTTATTAATATTTTCCCTTAACATTATAGTTGATTTTAATTAATTAACTATATTGTTATATCCCTCTATTTATTTAATTTAATTTAATTTAATTAAATAAATTCATTTTCCCTTTGTATATTAAATTTTATTTAAATATTATAATATATTAAATTCAATTTAATATTTTATCCCTCCATTTCTTAATATAAAATAAATTTTATTTATTTTTTTCCTCTACTAGCCTAAAGTTCTTCTAAAACTTGATTAAATTAAATTATTTTAATTTAATCCTCTTTTCACTTTTTCCTAATCTTACTTTTTGCTAAATATTCATCTAATATTGATTAAAAGTGGATTACCTCTAATCATGTGCACAATCACCTTTTCCAAGGTAGCCACCTCTCCATCTCTTTTCTCCTCCAATCATTTCAAATTTCTCTTTCCCTCTAAAAGTGAATTTTGACTTTTTCATCTTTTGCTTCTTAATCTTGGTCATCCATTCTTTTGCCTCTTAATCTCCTTCATTCCCACCAAAATCCTACCTAACCTCTTAATCTTAGCCATTCATCTTTTTGCCTCTTAATCTCCATCATCCAATCCTACCTAACTCTTTAAAAAATCTATAAAATAAGAGGCTTCTCCTCATTTCAGAAGAATAATGGACCATCTCTCATATGTTGTTATGCTACTAGAATTTGAGGAACCACATACCTTCTACAAAAACATGTTGGAAATATTGTTTGTAAATCTACCATGGAAACAATTATTGTTTTGTCATTGATGTCAAACCTTAACTGGTGAGACTATTGCTATCTGTTTGAGTACCATATCTATTGATTGATGGAGGAGATTTAACAAGAAGACCAAGAAGAATGGTTGAGTTATGAGGAATTACAAAGGGTACTTTATCAGTTGGCACATTGGAAAATTGATAGGTTGTTTATCTTTCACTGACAGTTTATTGAGAACAGTTTATGTCGAGCAAGTTTTGTGTCGGCCGAGCACCAGTGTGTGTCAAGCATATTTTCTATATGTGTCGAGCATCAGTAAATTGCCGAGCAAGTTTTGTGTCGGCTGAGCATCAGTACTTTGATGATTGACGAGATTTAAGATCTCTGGCTGACATAGTTGATTTTATTGGGATAAGTAAAGTTAATTATAGATAAGCACGTTTGATCTATACTATGTAAATACATGGATAACCATAATTAATGCATGGATCAAAGATTTAATTGGTGATTGTATTGGAGAAATAAATTAAATGTAATGATGGAAAGATCTACTGGATCTAACCTAACCTAAGATCTATGATCTTGATTAAGTGGAAAAAGATGTATCTGACCTAGATGGAGAGGTATATGATAACCTTAAGGGGTTATTCATGGAAGGAGAGTGAAGATAGCTATGTATGCATAGTATGCAAGAGGATTGCATGGTTAATTGACAGATTGGAAAGATCTAAGAAAAGAAGATTGAGCAGAGAAGCAGAGAGAGATTTCTTGATGAATTCCCAAGAAGATCTAGAGTTTGAAATGAGAATGGAGGCCACTCAATGAATTAGCATTGGAGCTGAATTGGATCTGGATTGCAAAGTAAGTTGTATGAATAAGATCAAACCTATTGATTACTTTATAACCATTGTATCAGTTGAAATCCTTTAACCAGGTTGACCTAATAGTCATTGTATAAATCCTTCCATCAAGGTAACATTTAGATTGGAATGTTCTAAGTCCTCTAACAAGGCCACTCCTGATAGGGTGATTAAATCCTTTAACCAGGTCACATTTAGCAATGTGTTTTGTAACCTTTAACAGGGTTGGATCTTAACAGGGCATCACTTTAGAAGAGTGAAAACTTGATACCATGTTATTGGTGGTTTTTCCCAAATTGGGTTTCCATGTTAAATACTGGTATCGACTTGTGTGAATGTGTATATTGTGTTTTACTGTTAAGTTTTTGCAAGCTTATTTCATTTGAACAGTAAACTGCATACTTATATTGTTGACCTATGCTATCACTGCCGAGCAGATCTAAGTTGTTTAATTTGGTATAAAGTTTTAATGGGCACATCTAGACCAATGGATAACTGATTCACCCCCCCTCTAAGTTATTCTACATTCAGTCTAACAATTGGTATCAGAGCATTGGTCTCTTGAAAAAGTTTGAAGGTACTTGGAGCAAAAGATCAAGATGTATAAAAGGGAGGTACCAAAGTTGAACAAGGACAACTTTCCAGCATGGAAAATTTTGATGAAATTTCATTTGGCTGGTATTGGTGATTCTACTAAATGTCTTGTTGATCAAGAATATGTAGCCCATGTAGGAGCTCTCAATGCTGCACAGTTAAGAGAAAAGCAAGAACATAATCAAGCAATGTTGGAGATTGCATCATCCCTGAACTATCATGAGTTTGAAGACATAAAGGACTATACAAGCGGAAATAAAATGTGGGATACTCTTGAAACCATCTATGGAGGTGACACAAATGTGCTAAGAGCCAAATCTGAAAGCTTGAGAGGTAAGTTTGATGAAATGAAAATGCAGGAAGGAGAAAATATAGTTTCATATTATGGTAGGATAAAG